>APFE030609887.1:169921-186066 GCA_000404065.3 Pinus taeda
TTTTTTTTTTTTAACGACATCGGTTACTTTCATATTATAAAACCCAAAATCAAAGTTCTGATACATAGGAATCGGAGATTAGAGCAAAGAGGATCAAAACTGGGTGCGCAGACCCATTTTCCTCGATTCTGCCTCTATGATGACTGAAATTGAAGAGGGATTGGCTATATTGCCTTACATAAGCGCCTCCTAGCCAACAGAATTTGCAAACCATGGGAAATTTTAAGGGAGATTTTGCGTGACCGAATCATCCGGCGTGGGGTCCCTCCTTGCACTAGCCTTGAAGGAGGCTTCAGCCTGATAGCTCTGAGAGAGTGCTTTGATCTGTTCGATGGCTTCTTCAAGGTGGCTGCACCTTCCTTTGAGATTTTCAATCTCTTCCTTCTGTTTCTCCATTTTCTTCCTCTTCGATCTACTGTCAGTTTCGTAGTCCTTCAGATGCTTCATGAAACTGTTGATCAATATGGTATGAGTTCTACACATGGTGCATTCTTTGCTGAAGAGCCTGTTGATTGGCGTGTTGGCTGGATCCTGGGCATTTATCTGGTCCTGGTTCTCCATGGAGCTGGGATCAGTGAGAGGATCTGAGGGATAAGGGTAGTGGAGGAGAGCGGGGAGAAGGGGAAGAACCAAAAGATGGGTAGAATTCCAGAGAGTGCGGTTCAGGGAAGGGAAGAGTGTAGTGCACTGGAGGGTAAGAAGAATACACTGGCCTTTGCAATGAAAACAGAACAATAGGTCTGCTATAGATGAAAAAACCAAGAGGAGACCAATGATTACCTGAAACGAGGGGCGAAGCTCGTGGTCCTGATGAGAGTTAGAACCCACTAACTAATGCCTGCGCTTGGTGAGATCACAACGCAACTGTCTTGCATAGCCTCGAGCTGAAGAAATTCCGAGGTTCACCCTGTCATTTATATAAGCGGAGGTGACCTGCTGGTTCTTGGATCGAGAAGGAGAAGATCTGTTTTTGATAGAGGAGAGATCGTTTGAGGTGATTTTAAAGCGCTCGAGGTGCCTGCCACCAGTATGGGCTCGATCACGCCTTCTGAAAATGGCTGCGCTGATCAGGGAGAGATTCCAGAGCCTGCCTGAATACATCGGGCCCTGAGGGCGATATGCAGTCCTGTCGTACCTGGATGGGCAGTCGAGGAGGCTTAGAGATGATGAAGGGAAGTTGGGGAAGGGCCAGATACATTGGTATTGATGCCTGAGGTGACCAATAGCCTGGGGAGAGGGGACGAGGGCATGCCTATGGAATATCCTTTCCATAAAATTTATCATTTTCCCTTACCTGACCCGTGGGTCTTCCTGCTGCGTTATTTGCTTGCTCATCCGCTTCCACATTGTTGCCTCTTAAGATGTGCTTGAATGTCACTTTGTTGAAGCACCTGATTTGATCCATGATCCTGCCTTTGATTCTATTTAGGGATATTTGTTTAAAGTCGTTACCAGAGTTCATGGCTGCTATAATAATGGCTGAGTCGCCCATAACAAGGAGATTTTGGATGCCGAGATTCTTGGCGATAGAGGTTCCCAGAAGGAGGCTGTATGCCTCAGCCTTGTTATTTGACATGGTGCATAGATCCCACTCATAAGTGACAATGGTTTTCCCCTGTGGATCTCTGATAGTTCCCCCAGCTCCAGCTCTGCCTGGATTATTTTTTGAAGCCCCATCGAAATGGAGTGTGTATCTCTTTTGATTTTGGATCCAATTGATGACTTCATCCCTGGTCCCTCTCAATTTCCAGTCCGAATGTCCGAATCCTGTGATTGCATTATTTTTTGTTCTTGTTTCATAATTGAATCTCCGCATCCACTCTTTTACCTTATCATCTGTCAATTCCGAGTCTGCCTGGGAGATTCCATTTGCTTCCACGGTTTCTGTTATGAGAGCAGTAGTTTTAACAAGAATGCTAGAGATGCTAGGTTTCTTGTTGTTGAATATGCACTTGTTCCTGGCTATCCATATCTGCCAGCAGAGGTTTGAGGGGATGCTGTTCCACATCCTTTTTGCTAGATTCATGTTTTTATTGGCGTAAGGGAAGATTTCCCCCCAACCTTTCTGAAGGAGAGAGATCTGGTTGGGGAGATCTCCAATATTTAAAGGGCTGGTTATTAGTTTCCAACAAGATCTGGCTACTGGACAATCAATGAACAGGTGGTCACTTCTTTCCTCTGCCCCCCTGCACATGCAGCAAATTGAGGGGCCTTGAATACCCTTCTTCCTGAGATTTTCTGCTGTTAGGATTTTACCATGAAGCAGGGTCCAGTTGAAGAGCTTTACCTTTGGCAGGCTTTCAGTTCTCCAGGCTGTTTTGTAAAGATGCCAGTTATTGGATGTTGTAGAGTTTTGGAGTGCTTTGTAGCCTTCTTTCACCGTGTAGCTGCCACCATTGGGATCCCAAACAAATTTTTCATCTGACAATCTGTTTTTTGGGGCTGAGCCTATGAGTGAGAGCTTAAGGTCGTCCCAGAGGTTCGAGATGCCGTTGGGGAGGGACAATGATCTCCAGCCAACCCAGCAATTTTGATCCCAAAGGGAGATGTCGAAGAGGGTTTTGAGGTTTGCCTCTGCCATCCACTGTTGAAGAGGCCTGTATTTAGGGGACGTTTCCCTGGCTTCCATGCCCATTATTCTATCCTCCCATATGCTGATATGTCTTCCGTTGTCTGGGACTTTAGATATGCTAGGTTTGAAAAGGGGAAGAGTTTTTTTGATCAACTTCCAAACAGGAGTGCATTGTCTATCAGTGATGGTTTCAGAGAGGATATTGCTGTTGATCCCGTTCAGATATTTCCTCTTGAGGACCTCTGTCCACCAGGACCCTTTCTCATTGAGGATTCTCCATGTTATCTTGAAGCCCATAGCCATATTTGCGAGTCTTGGTATTCTAATTCCGAGCCCTCCTTTTTCTAGGGGAAGAGTGACCTTTTCCCATTTTACCAGGCTGAACTTTTTTGTATCTTGCTTTCCCCCCTTCCACAGGAAACTTCTGATAATCATCTCCATGTGCTTATGGATGCTTGCTGGAGCGATAATAGTGGCAAATTGATAGATAGGAAGGGCTGATAGAATGGCCTTGATAAGAATTGTTCTGCCCGCCAGGTTGAGCCAGTACACCCCCCATCTCTGCAGTTTCCCTCTCAATTTCTCAATTAGCTTTACCCAAACCTCGGTTTTGATTGCTTCTTTAGCTAAGGGCAGCCCTAAGTACGTAAAATGGGACCAATTCGATTGAGCAGGGATTTCCATGATCATAGAGATTCTTTGGGCTATGTATCTTGGGGCATTCCAGGTGTAGACCATGCACTTTTTGTTGTTTAATTTGCCCCCAGAAGCTTGGAGAAAGAGGTCCAGAATGTTCTTGAATCTCCTGGCCATGAGGCTTGAGGCCCCTCCAATTAAAAGGGTGTCATCTGCAAAAAGGGAGTGATTGATCCCCTTGGTTCCTCGAACAATGTCAACTCCTATAATTTCCTTTAACTTTCGCTTGTTTTCCAGGTGCAAGCTTAGCGTTTCTGCCATGATGATATAGAGGAAGGGTGAAAGTGGGCATCCTTGCCTCAGGCCTCTTGAACTTTTGAAGGCGTTGCAAGGCCTGCCATTAATTAGGGGGGCTGTCCAATTGTAGGAGATACATTCCATGACCCTGCTGGTGAAGAACTCTGAGATACCGAATTTTTTTAAAACTGCCTGTAGGAATGAATGGTTTACCCGATCAAAGGCGTTCGCCATGTCCAGCTTGATGATCATGCCCCTTTCATTTCTGGCTAAGCTGCTGTGGATTGCCTCCTGAATAAGAATGCATTATCTGTTATATGCCTCTTGGGGACAAAGCCTCCTTGGTTCTCGGAGATGAGGGAAGGAAGAATTTTTTTTAGCCTATTGGCCAAAATCTTAGTGATGATTTTGTAGGAAACATTACACAATGAAATAGGCCTGAATCTATCAAAAGTTTGAGGATTGGGCTCTTTTGGGATTAGCGCTAAATGGGAGGATTTAATACTGCTGCCCATTTTGCATTTTGTGTAGAAATTTTTCGCCATTCTGATGTAGTCCTTTTTGATGATGTCCCAATGGGTTTTATAAAAGCTTGCTGAGAAGCCATCAGGCCCTGGGGCTTTGTCCAAGGGCATGCTGCGAATTGACCATTCGATCTCTTCCCTTGTGATCTCTTTGTCCAGCTCACCATTTTGTGTTTCAGAGATCTTGTTCTCAATTATGTTGAGGAATTCCGGATTTTCTAGATAGTGTGGGTCAGCGGTAAGAAGAGTTTGGAAATGTTGAGATGCTGCCTCCTTGATTTCCCCTTGGTCCGATAGTTCTCTACCCTCAACTATTATCCTTTCAATATTGTTTCCTGCTCGCCTTAATTTAAGACTGTTGTGAAAAAACGCAGTATTTTTGTCTCCTGAATTGAGCCAGAGGCATCTTGATTTTTGCCTTTGCTCATCCTCTTCCTTTCGGTTCTGGTTGTATAGCGCCTTATACAGCTCACTTTCTTTCCTTTGGTCTTCTTATGTGTCTTGGCCAGCTTCCTTTTCTTGATTCCATTGCGCTATTTTCATTTGCAGCTCGTTTTTTTCCTTCCTTTCCTCTAATGCATGTTTCCTTGCCCATTGCTTTATGGCAATCCGGAGGAGCTTGAGTTTTGTTTCCCAAATGAAGTGGGGGGAGCCTGTTATATCATTTGCCCAGGTATCTTTTATCAAGTTTCTGAAGTCCTCGCTGCTGTCCCAAGCTCTGTTGTATTTGAAGGGCAGCAGACCCATATTTTCCACTTTGTCTAAATGCAAAGCCACGGGTTTGTGGTCTGATATAAAGCCCTGGATAATTGTGCTCTGAATCCTTGAGAAGTTGGCCACGATTCTCTCCTGAACCAGAATACGATCCAGTCTCTCTTTGATATTGTTTTTGCCTGTTCTTTTATTTGACCAAGTGAAGCACCCATTCTGAGGTGGGATATCAACTAGGCTGTGAGTTTGAATGATTTCTTCCAGTGTATCTCTTGAAGGATCAGCCAAGAAATTCCCTCCTACTTTCTCATCCGCATTCCTTATTAAATTTAGATCTCCTCCCAGGAAAATGTTTCTTCCATGGGCAGTCATAAGATCAGAGGAAAGAGAGTCCCAGCATGAGGCTTTATCTCTAAAGTGGGGGGGAGCATAGACATTATAAATTGTGTATTCTTCCATCTTGGTTGTGTTTTGCATATCTAGCCTGACCCACCATCTGTTCTGTCTGTTATCTTTGAGTTTCCATTTGTTTTTATCCCAAATTGTCCCTATACCTCCTGAGGCTCCGTTTGCACTCATGGCAATTCCTTCATAATTTCTGCTCCTTTTCAAGCTGTTTTGGAATTCCTGTTCGGTGATTTTGGTCTCCTGGAGTAGGAGGAAGTCTGGATGTTCTGTTTTAATGAGATCTCGGACTGCGTTATCTTTTAGGGAGGAGCCCATCCCCCTACAGTTCCAAGAGACCAAAATCATCATTTGCTTGGTTTGTTGTGGGACCCGCTTTTCTCCTTCATCTTCTCTCCACTTCCTTTAGTCTTATCTAGATATGTGTCCATTGGCTGTTGGGTTCCTGTGGCCATTTCTTTTGCGGCATTCTCATCTCTTTGTTTGATTTCCTTCCCACTTTTCTTGGGGGGTCCGTGGCGGTGTTGTTTTCCTTTGATTTGTTTCTTGTTAGAATTCTTTCCACTGTTGGGGAGGGGGAGGCCTGAAGGGGGGAGGAGGGGGATGTCCCGGGGCCCTTAGGGGAAGGAGAAGGGGATGGGGGATCCTCTGCTGCCAAGGATTCGAAAGGGTTGGAGGAGGAGGGGAAGGGAGGGCCAGATCCTGAGGGTTGAGAAGAGAGGATTGGGGTTTCAGAGGAGGGCTTTGAAGAGCCTGGAGGGGGGTTTGTTTTTTTCTTCTTGACTATTTCCCAAGCTTCTTCCGGGGCTTCAGCATTGTTAATTTCTATAGCTTTAGATTTGCTACACATATTAGCAAAATGTCCATATTCATGACATACCTTGCACTTGAATGGCAGCTGCTCGTAGTCCATTTGCTGGATGTGCGTCCATTGATCCACTTTGAGTTTGATTGCCTCCGGTAATCCTTTTCCCAGATCCACTTCAACGCATATCCGGGCACATGCATGCATATTCTCCTTAGGCTCCGATCTGTCGATATATTTCCCAACAGCGTTCCCGATGGCTCTCACAGATTCATCTCCCCAACAATGGAGAGGCAGATGTGGAAGGCGGACCCAGACAGGGACGGCGTTGGGAACATCCATTTCAGGATCAAAGTCGGGGGTCCATCCTCTGGTGTCCATGAAGTAGGGACCATTTCTGAAAATGAGGTTACGATCTTCCACTGATTCGAAGAGGAAGGTGAAGAACCCCCTTCCACAAAACCTGATTGCAATCTTGCCTTGGACCATTGCGTTCTAGTTCCTTTCAACCCAAAGTTGAACCGTGCGGGGGGAAGGCCATAATCCCGTGAACTGGCCAACCAGGCCACGATCAGCAAGGGCAACAGCAGCTCTCCTTGGAAGGGCGGGAGGCAGCGAAACTTCCGGGATTTCATCAAGCTTTTTGATCAACTTTGAGGCTAATGGGCAGATTCTTTCCGTGTTGTTCTCTGGGATGAGGGAAGCAAAGGCTTTCTCCAGATCTGCCTGGTCCTGGAAGGGAGGATCCATGGAACTGGATCAGCAGCGCGGGGCGCTCCCCCAAAGGTCAGAACGGGGGAGAGGGCAGAAGGCCCAGAGAAGGAGAGGGCAGGAGGCCCTGGGCAGAAGGAGGGTCAGCAGCAGGAGGCTGCAGCCTAGCAGCAGCGCTGCCAGGCGCAGGCGCGCTCAGGGGGGCAGGTCAGGAGCGCTGCAGGGCGCGGGAGCAGAGCGCGCAGACCATCAGATCTTTTTTCATCTTATGCATCATGCTCTTACCCCTTAAATCTTGAGCAATTTAACAAAGAAAATCAGAAAAAAGGAAAAATGAATATAAAGAAGGGTGGAAAAATCAAGGTCGGGGCACCTCATGTACCATGATTTCTCCCTCCTATACATTATAAACCCAAGTGTAGGTTTCCCTTTTCTTAGCTACCTTATACCCCAACATGTAGCTTGGGGTCGCCCCCTCTCATCCCCTACTTCATTCACCTATCTGTCACATGCCACCACCTTTTGAAGGATGTACCTTGAACATATTATCCCCTTTAGAAGTAGAAACCACCTAATAGGATACCTTGTTAACCCCATTCGGAGTTTAGGAGACGTTGGCACATCAAGAAGCCCATTATGGAAGGGAATGCCATTATGAAGTCCCCACTTATGGTCCATGGTTGGTAAGTTCATTTAGTTGATTTCCCTATTGAATTGTCTTACAGGAAGGCTATGGGATGCATTGGATCTTATGCAGTATTACAAATGGTCTCCATTTTGGGTTTGGTCTCCCTATACGAGGTCCAAATCCTCCAGAGGTCTACATTGGCGCAGGTAGGATGTGTGTTGAGAGCCATGGGCCTCCACAATAGTAGACAACACTCCATGGATCCCCAAGGATGGTTAGAGATGCTCGAGATACTCCCATTAGATGATGAAGATGCACCTGGTTCATCTTTGCCCAGTCGACCCCACAAATGTACCATGCACTTGGCAACTGACTCAAGACTTGTAGGATGATGTGGCATCCCCTACACAATCATCAGAGCCCTTGCAGATGATCTACATGCATATTCGACTCATTTGGAGACCCATGAGGTTATTGTTGTTCCCCCACACCCATTGGGAGCACCACATGTTTATTGTTTGGAGAACAAGGGGCCAACTCCTTGTCCATCACTTTTGAGGATTCTATTATTCATTATGGCACTCATGGACCTAATTAGGCCTCTTAGAGGGCCCTACAACACACATAGATCATTATTTGACCTCTTGAGAGGCTTATTCTTTCATTTATGAGCGAGTTTGGTGGGCTCGTCACCAAAAGTTAGAATATTAGAACATTATTTTGTTTTTAGGGTTTATGTAGGCAAATGAGGCTAATTCGAACTGCTAATTAGTGCATAAATACAAGTGAGATTAGTTCATTTTATCATAATTACTTTGGATTGGATCTCTTCTCTCTCTTGAGAATTTCACAATTTTTCTTAATGGATGAATTGGAGCGTTATGGATGAATTTTGATGCGTGGATATTGGTCTATCTTATCTTGGAGCTTCTCTCTTGTCAAATTGTGGATGGTTGGATATATTATATTACATGTAAGTACATGCTTTTAATGTTATTTTTGTTAAGTACATGCATTTAATGTTATTTTTGTTAAGTACATGCTTTTAATGTTATTTTTGTTTTACTTTGTCATATACATTGGACTGGGATTTTCGTTATTCCTAGGGCTAATTGCTGCATGCATTTACTACTTAAATTGTGGAATTTTGTCTCTATTATAACATCTCTTAATGTATGGGCCATGTAATGTGAACAAAATCTCCTAGGGGTAATTCTATCAATAAATTGACCTTGATAAGCCATCTCCTTTTGCACATTGAAGTATAAAAGCTGCAAGATTGCTTCTCTTTGACCTAGAAGGCTAGCGAAGTAGTCTTGAGGCCTCCTTGACCAAGAACCAAAGGTCCTCACTCATGTTCATCATAGAATCCATTATCCCAAGACTAAGACACTAATCTACCAAAAGCTGGTCACCTTAAACCAACTTATTTTTCCTTTTCCTGGGTCTAGCCAAGTTGGGTCACCTAGGGTATCATTTTCCCGGTGAACTAGCCCTCCAAAAAGTTTGATCTCTTAGCCCTTGTTGCACTGGTGTTTCCTCAAGACCTCCTCCAAATTTGAGGCCATTCCAATGGTGGAGTTGTGAGAAATCCAAGCCCTAGCTCCGAGATCAAACTTTTCCCTAGCATCCCCAAAGGCTAGTACCTTACTGGATCAATTCAAAGCCTTTAAGTGAATATTATTTCTTTGATCCTTTCCCCCACCTTGTCTAGGGTAAGAACATCATTGGTTTCCATACACTTTCATCCTACCCGACACTAGGTCCATTTGGTCCTATTCCTTAAAAAGACAATTCTTCAAGAACCATCTGGGATACCAATTTCAATATGTATTTTAGGGATTAGGAATCTCTTTCATGAATCATATCCCTTAAACCTAACCCTCAAATTATCTCGTTCCTCTCCTAGAATTCATTGTACCTTTCTTATAAAGCAAGCAAGATTTACCCTTCAACCTCTTCTGGAAAGGGAATTATTTGGGTCACTCCACATCCATTCATTGATTTATCCTTCATCGATGGCTCCATAATATACCCGGTCTCATCCAACTGGTGAAATTCTGAAGGGAGTCGTAGCTGAGGTGACAGTGGGGTAAGTATCCATTTGTTTCCCTTGGTCTAGCATTTGCTCTTTAGGGATCCCCCTTAGGTCCCCTAATAGTTTGAACGATAACATTTTTGCGCCATTGTCGGGGAAACGAAATGTGTGTTTTGTTCCCTATATGACATATTTACATATCATTATTGGCGACTCCATTGGAAGAACCAATCCCTAGTTCATCATTGGACTTTAAGGTCGATGCTTGTAGGGTGAAGCAAGCATTTTTCTAGGCATCTTAATTTCACCCTTGCAACTCCTACATATTTTTCATGCATACCTCAAATAGGTTGTCTTTCTTTAACAAATTCCCCGCTTTGGACATTGCTAGCATCCCTAGGCATCCTAAGCATGTCACGGGAAGGATGGTTCGTGGGGTGCCCGTGCTTGATGGTGATCCATTCTCCGCAATTTCCCACGTAGAAAGATTTAATGCACATGCTTCAACAGAGAAGGTTGTCCACCAAGATGTCCTTATGTTATTGTTCATGGGATCTCTCATTGGTCATAACTCATGGCTACATGATCATGAACTTAGGATCATCTCATCTATTGAAGAATTCGTTGACGCCTTTCTTAGACATTTTCAAGTACACCCTGCATTAAGCATCCAAGAGGAAGCCTTCATCGAGCATCATGAAAACATTAAGAATATAGGTAATGAGCAAGTAGATGAGTCCTCCTTGGGTCCACATGATGAAAATGATGATTTTGAGGACACATGTGCTGTGAAGGATGAATTTATGGAAAGTGGAATTGAGACCAACCTTACCTTACTCAAGGACATCACTCTCGATGAATCCTCTTTTGAAAACCTTGAAAAAGATGATCCCATTAGCCCCTTGGAATATTACATTGAATATTATTTCCACACTGAAAAGGAGAAATAGGAAATTGTTGGTCCTCAATTTGATTGTGCTCCCATTTACGACAACGATAAGGAGGATGAGGATGAGATTGGTCTTCCCTTCCCCTCAGGAACTATTTATGACGAGATACCCATTGATACCCTTGGGAAGGAGAATCTTTATTTTCCTTTGCATAAAGAGGGGTCATTGGAAGTGATCAATTTCCCCTTTAAGACAGACCCAACCTTTGATACTAAGGAAATTGATAAGGCTCCCACTTCTCATGAGTATGATTCTATATTCAAATCACTTGAGCCTTTAGATTATGATTTTGGGAAAACACAACCTATTGAATACAATACTTATTTCTCCCTTTTTCCTATTGGTCATTATATTAAGTCTACATCAAGTGATTCCCTCACCCCTGGTCATATGATCTCAAGTAACTATGAGCCCTTTCCCTTCATTGATTATACTTTTCCTCCTTGGATGCACCCTCAAGGTTTTGATCACTCCATAGTCTCCCCTCTCCAGTGTAATCATCATGTGCAACCTACACGTGTTTCTCCATCGTCAACCTCCCTTTCTTACTAACCATAACCCAATGAAGGCCATAAGCCATGACGTAAATAATAAAGACAACGGTGGAAGTGATATGCTAGAGGTTTCCATCCGTCAAAAGTTTATGAGCTTGGTTGTTGACATATCTATATTGTGGTTGCAAGAGAACGTCTCACAGACTATATTACATCATTTTCTTACCTCTTCTCATATAAGAATCCATGTCTAGGCATCATATTTTCCCACCTCCCACCCACAACATCCTCCATGTGTTTGGGTTTGCATTCACTTTGGGATTTGCTGCATGAGTAATCATATATGCAGTCGTAATTATAATGACTTGATAATATGTTGGTTGCAATGGCTTTGTGATTACACTTAGTATTAGCCCTACTACACAAATATTAGGATAGGATGCATTACATGCTCATTTTCTCATTAGAAATAACATCATATGATATTTCCCATGGTAGATAGATGCATATCTGTATGTTTTATTTTCTATTGATTTTATGGCCTAACATATAGCTTGTGCGATCATGAGACGTTGCAAAAGCATGTTGCTCCGTGTTTTTCCATTTATTATATGTGCAGGTGATAGGCCTATGGTTGCCAAGAGATTGTTGGAGTTCTCATGACCTCCCATTCCAGTAGCTTCACCTACTTCTTTTATAGATCACGTCCCAGTTGGAGCTAGATGTTACCCACCATCTTGTGGGTGATATCCCTAGGAGAATTTTTTTCTCCAAGATGGTCCTCAGTCGGAAGCCAACAACCCCTTACAACCGCTATCTAGCTCATTGTACCATTTCTTCGTCATGTGATCCAACCATGTGGTCCCTCGCCCATTTTCCATGATCGTATGTTTGAAGGTGGGCCTCTTGAACCTAAAGGTACGCCTTATCATTTGGTAATTAAATATTGTAGTTTTCTTATCATGGACACTTTTGGTATGGATTAATGGGGGGATTTGATAGAAAGAATGGGTTAGGTTTGTGCTCTTGTCCCCTAGACTCCTTTTGGATATTAACCTTGGATTTTAGTCCCATGGGATCTCTTTTACTAACTATTTGGATTTAGGGATGGTATTTCATGGGAAACCTTGATTTTGGTTGTATGGTCTCGTTCCCTTATTCACTTATATTACCCCCTTTCCACGCATTATCACCCCATTCATCATTCCCCCACTTGGGTCTACATTCCTCCACTAGGTCCACATAGGGTTAGCTCACCCCTTCCCCTTGCCCACACCTTGGGTCAAGCCTAGAATGATGCCTGAAGGTTGATGCAGCTAAAAAGAAAGACAAAAGCATATTTGGCCACATTCAATAGGAAAATGTACCACAAAATGCCAAAGATGTCTGGGACAAGCACATTTAGCATGTGGGCAGAAGTCAACACATGAGCTCTACCCCATCATCATGGCCATCACCTTGGTTCCTATAGGTTCTATGATCCTCCTTCAACATATAGGAACCCATGATTGTCCCAACCCTCAGTGGGCGATGAATCGTCGTACCTTAAATGGTGGTATTCATTGCTACATCCTATGCATCATGCTCTTACCCCTTGAGCCCCGAGAAATTTAACAAAGAAAATCATAAAAAGGAAAAAGGCATGTAAAGAAGGGTGGAAAAATCAAGGTCGAGGCACCTCATGTATCACGATTGCTCCCTCTTATACATTATAAACCCAAGTGTAGGCTTCCATTTTATTATCTACCCTTGTAGCCCAATATGTGGCCCAGGGTTGTCCCCTCTCATCCCCTAATTCATTCACCTATATGTCACATGCCACCACCTTTTTAAGGATGTACCTTGAACATATTATCCCCTTTATAAGTAGAAACCACCTAATAGGATACATGGTTAACCCCATTTGGAGTTTAGGAGACATTGGCACATCCGGAAGCCCATTATGAAAGGGAAGGCCATTATGAAGTCCCCACTTATAGTCCATGGTTGCTAAGCTCATTTACTCGATTTCCCTAGTGACTTGTTGTACTGGAAGGCTGGGGGACACATTGGATCTTATGAAGGATTGCAGATGGTCTCCATCTTGGGTTTGGTCTGCCTATACAGGGTCCTAATCCTTTAGAGGGTTACAATGGCACATGTAGGATGGCCTCCACAGCAGTGGAAAACACTCCACAGATCCCCGAGGATGGTCATAGATGCTCAAGATACTCCCATTGGACGAGGAAGATGCACTTGGTTCATCTTTGGCCATCCGACCCCACAGATGTACCATGCACTTGGCATCTAACCCATGACTTGTAGGACAACCTGGTATCCCCTACATCATCATCAGAGCCCTTGTAGACAATCTACATGCATCTTCGACTCATTTGGAGACCCATGAGGTTATTGTTGTGGCCCCACACCCATTGGGAGCACCGCATGTTTATTGTTTGGAGAATAAGGGTCCAACCCCTTGTCCATCACTTTTGAGGATCCTAATCTTCATTATGGCACTCATGGACCTCATTAGTCCTTTTAGAGGGCCCTACGACACACATAGATTATTATTTGACCTCTTGAGAGGCTTATTCATTCATTTGTGAGCTAGTTTGGTGGGCTTGTCACCAAAAGTTAGAATATTAAAACATTATTTTGTTTTTGGGAATTATGTAGGCCAAGGAGGCTAATTCGAACTCCTCCATATTGTATAAATAAAAGTGACGTGAGTTCATCTTCTCATCACCACTTTGGATTGGATCTCTTCTCTCTCTTGAGAATTTCACACTCTTTATTAGTGGATGAATTTTGATGTGTGGATATTGGTCTATCTTATATTGGAGCTTCTCTCTTGTAAAATTGTGCATGGTTGGATATATTCTATTACATGTGAGTACATTTTTTTAATGTTATTTTTGTTTTGCTTTGTCATATACATTGGATTGGGATTTTTACTATTCTTAGGGCTAATTGCTGCATGCGTTTACTGCTTAAATTATGGAGTTTTGTCTCTATTATAGCATCTCTCAATGTGTGGGCCATGTAATGTGAATGGAATCTCCTAGGAGTAATTCTATCAATGAAATGACCTTGATAAGCCATCTCCTTTTGCACATCGAAATATAAAAGCTGCAAGATTGCTTCTCTTTGACCTAAAAGGCTAGCGAAGTAGTCTTGAGGCCTCCTTAACCAAGAACCAAAGGTCTTTACTCATATTCACCATAGAATCCATTCTCCCAAAGGCACTGATCTACCAAAAGCTGGTCACCTTAAACCAACTTATTTCTCCTTTTCTTGGGTCTAGCCAAGTTGGGTCACCTAAGGCATCATTTTCCTAGTGAAATAGCCCTCCAAAAAGTTCGATCTCCTAGCCCCTCCTGTACTGGTGTTTCCTCAAGGCCTCCTCCAAATTTGAGGCCATTTTGACAGTAGAGTTGTGAGAAAAGCCAAGCCCTCTCCGATATCAAACTTTGCCCTAACATCCCTAAAGGCTAGTACCTTACTGGATCAATTCAACATCTTTAAGTGAATATTCTTTCTTAGATCCTTTCCCCTACCTTGTCTAGGGTAAGAACATCATTTGTTTCCACACCCTTTCCTCTTGCCCTAAACTGGGTCCGTTTGGTCTCGTTCCTTAAAAAGACACTTCTTCAAGAACCATTCAAGATACCAATTTCAATAAGGATTTTAGGGGTTGTGAGCTTCTTTCACAAATCATATCCCCTAAACCTCAAATTCTTTCGTTCCTCTCCTAGAAGTCATTGTACCTTGCTTAGAAAGCAAGCAAGATCCATCCTTCAACCTCTTGTGGAAAGGGAATTATTTGGGTCACTCCATATCCATTCATTGATTTATCCTTCATCGGTGACTCCATAATATACCGAGTCTCTTCCCATCGGTGTTAGTTCGTAAATAGAAGGGAGCCTTAGCTTAGGTGGCAGTGGGTTAAGTCTCCATTTGTTGCCCTTGGTCTAACATTTGCCCTTTAGGGATCCCCCTTAGGTCCCCTACTAGTTTGAGAGGTAACACATTGCATGCACATTTACTTAGTAGCGAATATGGAGAATCTCAAACTCTATGTGCCTTCCATGTTAGATCAACAAGGGGAGCATGTCCTACATTCCATAAATGAATTAACACCAAATGCTTAGGAAAAGTTGGCAAAACACACAATTTTGTAAAAGAGGACAATGTTTACAAACAAGGGTAGCATGACCTTTTGTAGACTGGGTTGAAAGTTCAACTTTTGTGCAAAGAAAAGTGGCATTCCAAGGAGAAGGTAGAGGAATTTGCTCACTCATTTAGAAAAGCTTTTGGGAACCAAAAACCTCCCTAAATTGGGAGGTATGTCCTGAATTGGATCATTATATTATTTGTCATCTGTTTACACTTAAATATTTAAGTTTACTAGTATATTTGTTTACACTTAAATATTTAAGTTTACTAGTATATTTGTTTACACTTAAATATTTAAGTTTACTAGTATATTTTGTTTATGATTAGGATCACACACACACAAAAGTTATTTCTGTGTTTTTAGTGATTCAATTTTTATAATTTTTTTATTGAATTTCAATATACAATTTAATCACTTTTATGTTTTAATGATTTAATCATTTCATTGCTATTTACAGTAATGATATGTATAATGTTCATTTTTTCTTTTTCTTTTTCAATTCAACATATCTTTAAGGTTGACAATTTAACCAATCTTTGACACATCAAAAAATAATGTATAGCTAAAAGCATTAATCCCTTTTAAAAATTTAACAAATATTTTTTAATATATGAAGAGCAATGAACCCAATTCTACATAAATATGGAATACACCATTTTCTCCATCTAATTGCTACTAATACCCTCCATGAATTTTAAACCTCAAATCTTTAACATTGCTTACCAAACGTTTGCTTTATTAATTTCCCATTTTTATAATTTTTGATTGAATTTCAATATACAATTTAATCACTTTTATGTTTTAATGATTTAACCATTTCATTACAATTTACAGTAATGGTATGGATAATGTTCATTTTTTTATTTTTCAATTCAACATATCTTTAAGGTTGACAATTTAACCAATCTTTGACACATCAAAACCTAATGGGTAGCTAAAAGCATCAATCCCTTTTAAAAATGTAACAAATATTTTTTAATTTATGAAGAGCAATGAACCCAATTCTACATAAATATGGAATGCACCATTTTCTCCATCTAATTGTTACTAATACCCTCCATGAATTTTAAACCTCAAATCTTTAACATTGCTTACCAAACCTTTGCTTTATTAATTTCCCACAGCATATGTTGTACACATGTCCAAAAGGAATATTAGAATGAAAGCTTGGAATGACCAAAATTTCTTAAAAATTTGATGGTTAACAAATATATA
>APFE030609887.1:186300-263326 GCA_000404065.3 Pinus taeda
AATTTAAAATAAATGAGAATTTTATTTGCATAAGTCACACACATTTATTTAAAAAATGATATTTATTTTTTAAAAATAAATGAAAATATTCATTTTCTATAAACATTCCTTATACTAGTTTATAAACATTCTTTATACAACTTGAGTGGGCCTAATGGTTAAGAGCATGTGTTTCCTCCTAAGAGGTCATAGGTTCAAAACTGGAGAGGGGTAGAGTATGTATGCCTTCATGGTTTTAGCAGTCAAATCGCTACACGTTCTTGTCCCACAAACAAGGGGGTCTCATGCCGTGACCTTAAATTTAGAGAATAATAATAATGATTGTTTATTGGTTTAGTGGGTATATTTTTAGAGTTATTTACTTTTATAGCATGGAAGAGTTATTTATGAAATGTGTTTGTTGTCTAGGCATAGCAAGACACATTACTTACTAATGTTTTTCAAATAGGGTAGTGAGTTAAGAGGACTTTACTTTAGGGGAAATCATTGTGGTTAAACATGTTGGAATTAAAGTTGTATTAGACCTTCCTACAAAGTCATGGTTACTAAGTGCAAGTGCCATAGGTGATAATTATTGCTATGTTGTTCATTTTGTCCCTTTCAATCTCACTTATTTATCTTCTAAACTTTATGTGATATAATAAATATTAAATAAACACTACAAGGAAAACACTTTCTAGGAAATGTTTTTGTAAATATTTTTATTTTTATAAGATTGGACAAAATGATTAAAAAAACCCCACTCTTGGTACTAAAGGTTTTTGTGATTTTCACTATAACTAAACAATGTAGGCAAATAAAGATTTTTTCCATAGTGTGTTTAAATTGATAAAACTTATTAACGTAATACTTATGTTTATAATGCGCAAGTGAGCAATGTACTAATATGAACTAGTGCCTTAAAATCCTAAGGATGAGCATCAAATGCATGTGAGATATTTTAATCACCTTTGTGAGCATATTTTTTTTTTTTTTTAACAAGGTCGGTTGCTATATTAGTGGCTGAAAAAAAGAAGGGGAGTCCAAACTCCTAAGGTACATTAGTTATCGGTGATAGCTTGGATCAAGAGAATTACAAAATGGAGATTTCTCCTTGATCCTTTTTCTACTAGTTCTGCTTCTATCATTAACTGAGCTACTATAGATTCTTACATATTGGGACATCCAGAATTGACATTTACAAAACATATTAATCTATGACAATATGGCTGATTTGCCATGCGGTGGATTCTCCGGTTGCTGGTCCACTCCATCCTGTTTGGCACTTGAAGAGCTGGTGGCTACATTATTTTTCTTTTCCATCATATATTGCAGGATGGAAATCAATTCTTCCGCATGGCTGCATAGATTTGAAAGTTAACTGAACTGTTTGTGGAGAGAGGCAACCCTGTGCAGAAAGAGGTCTATTTCAGCTCTGTATTTCTCATTCAAAATGCGGTTTTGATCTTCGAGCCTTGTCTCCAAGATCCTCTGCTGATTCTCCAGGATGCGCTGTTGAGCCCTGACTTCTTCTAGTTCTACTTGCAAGTCTGCACAGTGCAGACAATCTTCGCTGCGGGCCATGAGGGCGTTTGGAAGAGGCTGGGATGAAAGGCAGAGATAACCAATGGTAAGGGGAAAGCGCACTACGCGGACAACAGGGAAGACTAAAGACATCACAGAGATTCGGAGGGCCTGAGATCGATTGATTGCGCAAGGATTACAAAGTCTGGGCCGCTTGAAAGGGCGATTATCCTGAGGATCGGATAAGCACGAAAGGGGTAGAAACTGCTTCTTGAGCGGACAAAGAAGCCAGAAATATTGCAATACAGAGGCGAAAAGAGGCAAAATTCAGGCAATAGGGGATGGAGGGCTGGACGCTTGAGAAAGAGTGATGAGGGGATAAACGAAAGGTGCAGAGAGGGCGAAAGATGACCCTGAAGCGGGCAACACGACACCTGTGAGGGAGCACTTGGGAGTAAAGGCGAAGGGAGGCGGAGATCAAGCAACAGGGGATGGAGAGATATGCGCAAATGAGGGAAGAACATGGGATTAATAAAGCCAGACGCTGAGTGAAGATGAAACTGGAGAGGAGCTGGCGATTCACGGGTTGCTAACAAACCTGCTGATAATCCTGAAGGATCCTTGAGTAGGATCTTTTGGTAAATCTGCCGGCAGTTTTGCTGTGTTTGTCGCTGTTGCAGATTGTGTCATATATTTCATGATGCTGGAATATTTTGCTGCAGAGAAGAGTCCTTTGGTCAGCCCGAGGGTCACGTTTTATATCATCCCTGTCAGGAATTTTGGGCTTGGCGCTGTTGATTTTGTGAGGAGTCACGGTACTGGCTGAAAAACTTCTGTGGAGTTGCATCTTAAGGTGCCTGCTGGTCTTCCACACGCGCTATTAGCTCTTTCATCCGCCTTCTTGTTTAGGCTGCGGAGAACATGAAAGTATTGAATGTCTTCCATAGTCTGGTGAAGGATTCGGTTGTGAAGATTGACTTGCTGAAGCATAGTGTTTGGGGAGTTCTGGTGATGAACCATTAGGCGAATTACAATTGAAGAGTCTCCAAACACCATAACTTTTTTTATTCCCAGTTTGGCCAGTTGGGTTAGGCCCTGACCTAAACTCCACTCATAACGGAGAATGCACTCCCCTTTAGGATTGAGAATCAGACCCCCTGCTCCAGCTATGCCCGAGTTTGATTTTGAAGCCTCGTCGAAAAAAAGAGAGAAACAATTGTTCTTTTGTATCCAGTTGTTAAATTCTTGTTCTTTTAGTCTAATTTTCCAAGGTCTATCCTCTACATTGTTCGGTACCTCCCTCTTATTGCTTCCGTGAGCATTATGATGTCTTTCCAAAATATAGCTTATTAGGTTTCGTTCCTCCACACTGTAGTTTGTTGCTTCAATTTTCCCAGTGGTGTTGATTGCAATTGCTTCCAGAGCAAGGCTTTTAGCTTTACTGCAAGTTGTTCGTGCATTGGGGCTCTTATCTTGGAAGATTTTTTTGTTTCTTGCTAGCCAGATTCGCCACAACAGGGTGTGAGGGAGAGTATCCCATACTCTCTTCACCAAGCTGCTCCTTTTCTCTTTCTAGGGACAACGTTTTTTCCAAGTGTAAATAGTCTCAGCTATGCTGTGCTGAGGTTCCCAAGTTAGGTTGTCGATAGAGGATGTCTTTCTCCAACATTCGACAGCAAAGGGACACTCTATGAATAAATGGTGCATTGTTTCTTCAGCCTTGCAACAGTTGGGGCATCTGGAAGGACCATTGATACCTCTTCTTTTTAGGTTCTCTGCTGTAAGAATTTTGCCTTTTAGCAAGAGCCATATGAAAAATTTGATTTTTGGGAGAGCTTCTGTACGCCAAGCAATTTTCCAATGGTTCCACGAAGTCATCCGGAAGGTGTTGTTGCAGATGCGTTGATGGCCTAATTTTACTGTATAGTTTGATCCTGTTGGATCCCAACGGAAGCCATCCATTTCCTCTTTTTTTGTAGGAGCTTTACTATGAAGATGCATCTTCAGGTAACTGAGATTGGGTTCTAAGGTTGTAGGGATCTCTGGAAAGGACCAACCCGTCCAAGCGTGGGTACAGGGGTCCCAGCTGGAGATTTGGTCTAAATTGTGAATGCCTCTGCTATTGAAATAATTGATAACTGGAGTAGCCTCTTGGTGCATGTTCAAGGGTTGAAGCCCCATGATTTTGTCTGTTCCAAAATTGATGCTGGTTCCCCCACCTGGAACTTTCAAAGTATTTTGCATAATAATAGGAAGTGCTTTCTTGCATAGCCTCCAGATTTTAGTGGAGTCTCTGTTGGGCATATTGTAATCAAGGAGTTGTTGCCTAGGGAAGTTGAGGTATTTGATCTCTAGCACCTTTTTCCAACAGGCTGTGGGTCCTGTTATTAACCTCCATACCATTTTCACACCAAAGGTTAAATTTAAGATTTTTGGAGATCTGATACCAAGTCCTCCTCTGTCTTGGGATTGGATGACATGCTTCCAGCTAACTAGATTAAACCTGGTTTTGTCATTCTTTCCCCCTTGCCAAAGAAATTGGCGAAGAGCGATTTCCAATTTATGATGAAAAATGGCAGGGGCCTGATATAGAGAGAAGCGATATAGAGGAAGGGAAGTGATACCTGATTTTAGAAGAATGAGCCTGCCTGCAGGGTTGAGCCACATTGTTCCCCATTGCTGCACTTTTCTTTTTACTTTGTCAATGATCCCGTTCCAAGTTTCCGCCTTCAGAGGGCCCAAACTCACTGGCATGCCCAAGTAGGAAAAGTGGTTCCATTCCAGGTTGCATGTGACACCAAATATGTTTGCAATGCTGTGGGCAGTTTGGTTTGATATATTCCATCCGTAGACACAAATTTTGTGATGATTTACTACACCTCCAGAATACCCCATATATTGATCTAGCAGATTCTTAAACCGTCTTGCAATTATAGTGGAGGCGCCCCCAATTAATAATGTGTCATTTGCAAACTGTGAATGGTTAATATTTTTGACTCCATTTCCAAATTTGATGCCTGTTATAAGTCCCACTCTTCTGTTGTGATCCAAGACTTGGCTGAAAGATTCTGCCATGAGAATGAAGAGATAGGGGGAGAGAGGGCAGCCCTGTCTGAGGCCCCGGGAGGATTGGAAAGATTCACCAGGCCGACCGTTGACTTGGGGGGAGATCCATGGTCCAGAAATACAGGCAACAATAATTTTAATGAAGGGAGTTTCGAAGCCCATCTTTTTTAAAACTGCGATTAAGAAGGAGTGCCTTACTCTATTGAAGGCGTTTGTTAAGTCCAGCTTTAACACAAAACCTTTCTCTTTCCTGGATAGGCTCGAGTGGATGGCTTCTTGAACGAGAAGGATGGAGTCATGGATGTGTCTGTTGGACAGAAAACCTCCTTGATTTTCAGATATCAAGGAAGGGAGGAGGGGCTTGAGTCTCATAGCTAAGATTTTGGTGAGAATTTTGTAAGAGGAGTTGCAGAGGGATATGGGCTGAAACCTGGAGAAGGAAGTGGGCCTATTCTCCTTAGGTATGAGAGCAAGGAAGGTGGAATTAGTGTATCCTCCAAGTTTCCCTTTTCTTTGCGCCCATCGAATCATCTTTGCCAGATCTTTTTTTATCAGGTTCCAAAACTCCTTGTAGAAGCAGATGGGGAATCCGTCAGGCCCAGGAGCCTTGTCCGGATGCAGATTCCAGATTGATCTTTTAATTTCCTCTTCTTCGATTTCCTTGTTTAGAATATCATTCATCTCTTTAGTGACGCCCTTGGGCAGGTACTGGAGCAAGTATGAGTAATCTTCTGCCCCTTTGACTTCAGTAAGGAGGTTGCTGTAATGCTTAGAGGCTACCTGCTTTATGGCCTCTTGAGAGCTGTGTCTATTTCCTTCGCTGTCCATGATTGTATTTACATTATTTCTGAGCTTTCGGGCAGTGGCCTGTTTATGAAAATAAGCTGTATTTTTATCTCCCCCTTGTAACCATAATTGCCTGGATTTTATTCGCCATTTGATTTCTTCCTCCCTATTGATGTGGGTTAGCTGTGCGTGCAAAGCGTTCTCCTGCTCCTCCTGCTCTTTGTATTGATGTGATAAACCTTGCTCTTCTATCCTTGCCTGCACCTCTTCTAGATCTTTTTTAACTCTCTTTTTAATCTCCTCTGGTTCCTGATAGCTTTCTTTGGCCCAGTCTTTTAGTTCCTTCTTGACTCTTTTTAATTTGGTCTCCCATATAAAACTTGGCGAACCTTCCACATGGTGGCTCCAGGCTTTCTTAACGATTGCTCTGGCTGTAGGATTTCGATTCCAAAGAGGGTTGTATTTAAAAGGAATCGGACCAAGAGGGCGGTGGGTTTCCAAAGTTAAAATGATGAGGTAATGGTCAGAGGCAGAGGTGTTGAGGATATTGGTGTAACCAACAGAGAAGATTGAGAGGAACGATATATTGACAAGGAATCTGTCAAGATGTTCCATTATATTGCCACTTCCAATCCTTCGGTTGCTCCAGGTGTATCTGCGGTTTTTAGGAATGATATCCACTAATTCATTCTCCTGAATAATGGCTTCCAGGAGGCCTCTATAAGGATCAGGAGCAAAATTTCCTCCCCTTTTTCGTTGGCATGCAGGATTAGATTAAAGTCTCTAGCGACTATGAGATTTATAGTGCTTTCTCCTTCAATGCTTGTCTTCAAATTGTCCCAGCAAATTTCCTTCTCTCTGTAATGATTGGGGACATAAACATTATAAATGACTACATTTTTGTCACCTGTTCTGCTTTCAAGAATAGTTCTGATCCAATTCTGTTTGATATTTGCGGAGTTGCAGGTCCATTTACTGTTGTTCCAAATAGTGACTATCCCTCCAGAGGCTCCTCTAGAGCCACTAATGCTTCCCGAGTAATGCTTCTATTGATCTATAATTTTTTTCATTTCTTGCTGATCTTGTTTTGTTTCCCGTATCAACATTATTTCGGGTTTCTCATTGTGGAGTAAATCTCTGAGGGCTGCTATTTTTGAGGGGTGCCCTAATCCCCTGTTGTTCCATGAAAGGATTTTCATCATGATGCATTGGGCGTGCGGAGAGGTGCTCGCCTCTCTTGATCTTTGCCAGTTGTCTCTTTCTCTTGGTGTCCAATGATGAAGGATTCTATTGGAGTTTGTGTGCCCATAGCTATGTCCTTCTGGGCATTCTCGTCTCTGTGTTGCTTGGTGGATTTCCTGCCAGGTCCCGGCTTCTTGTACGTATCACTTGATGCTCCATGTTCTTTTGAAGAGCTCCTGGTGATTCTTGAAGAGGGGGGCTCAAGGGAGGGTTGAGCAGAGGTGATTAGAGGTAAATGAGAATTTGAAGGCTCTAAGGAGGGGTTATCGGGGGCGGAATCATCAGTGGAAAGGATTAGAAAGGGGTTGGAGGAAGAGGGGAGGGGCGGATCTTGAGAGAGGCCAGAGGGGAAAGGAGGAGAGGAGGGGGGGCGCTGGATAGAAGATCCAGGGATGTCAGAGTCCATAGAGGGCTTGGGGGGGGGGGGGGGGGGCAGATTTCTTCTTTTTGGCATGCTCCCAGTGCCCATCTTGCTCTTCATTATCAACATTAACAATTTTAGTGCATCTGTTAGCAAAATGTCCATATTCGTGACATACCTTGCATTTGAATGGTATCTGTTCATAGTCCAGCTGCTGAATATGGATCCAGTCATCCACTTTTAGCTTTATTGCTTCAGGCAGTCCTCTTCCTAGATCCACCTCGACACAGATCCTTGCACAGGCTTGCATGTTGTCCTTAGGCTCGCTTCTATCAATGTATTTTCCAACCGCATTCCCTATTGCCCTCACTGATTCGTCTCCCCAGCAGTGAAGTGGGAGGTGGGGGAGACGAACCCAAACTGGAATGGCACTGGGGATGTCCAATTCCGGATCGAAATCAGGGGTCCATGTGTTAAGATAGAGGCCCCTGGAATCCATGAAATAAGGTCCGTTTCTGAAGATCAAATCCTTGTCTGCTTTAGATTCAAAATGAAATGTGTGGTATCCTTTTCCGCAGAATCTTATTGATATTTTCCCCGGGATCTTGTCCGACCAGTTTCGTTCTACCCATCTTTGCATCGTTCTTGGCGATGGCCATAGGCCAGTAAATTGCCCAATGAGTCCTTTCTCAGCCAGGGATAGCGCTGCCATGCGAGGAAGAGTTGGTGGTAGCTGAACTTCCTGTAGAATATCAAGTTTCTTGACGAATTTCGAGATTGCAAGTCTGGGACGCAGAGGTGGGAGAGATTTTACCAGATCTGAGAAGGCTTTCTGAGGATCCTCCTGGGATGAATCCGGGGGGGCCATGGCTGGGGCCAAGGCCCAGATTGCTGCGCTGCTGAGGCTGATCCTAGGGCTCGATCAAGGCGCGCGCGCTGCTCCCAATTGCTCCAACTTTTCGAGTACCTTTGTGAGCATATTATATATTGAAACACGAGAGAATTATATCAATAATACAAATTGGTGCACGATATTTATGATATACATTAATGCACATTGTATATGTTATGAAGATTCCATCGGTATTTTATATCTTGAAAGTATGGATGTATACTTAATACATTAAAACATAATGTGCATAACAACTTTAGTGCTTAATTTTTTTAAAACATAAAAGATAAATATAGGCACCTTTGAAAGTATGGATGTATACTTAATATATTAAAATAATAATGTGCATAACAACTTTAGTGCTTAAAATTTTTAAAACATAAAAGATAAATATAGGCACCTTTGCTGCTAATTTTTATTGATTCATCATTTCTTTTTAAAAAGTGTATAGATAATGAATGTTTATCTAATATTTAAAAAAAAAAAAAACATAAATATTCATTTTTAATAAAAATATAAAATAAAAATATTTTTGAAAAACTCAAAAAATTAAATTAAATTAAATATTTATTACACAGAGTATTAGAAAGGATGTTATTCTATTATGTAAATTGAATTTACTATTTTTTTTTTTTTTTTACTTTCAACTAAAATTAAAATTAAAAAATTAAAACAAACTAATACTTATACTTATTGGAAATTAAAATAAACTAATACTTATACTTAACTAAAATAAATCTACACTGATTTTATTAATTATAATTATTATTATTATTAAAATACTTTTTTCATTTTATTTCCTAGTAAGACTGAAGTTAACACTTCACCAAGGCTTCGGAGATTTGCATTTCCTCCCCTCCTGCTGGAAGATTAGCTTACTTCTCTCTCCTGCAATTAAATTCAAATAGTGAAAAATCCACCAACTTTGAACTACAGAACGCACCAGATAGAGCACGTGACATTGGAGGGTAAGCCACATGGAAATCTGTTATTACTATTATCTTCTATCATCCCCAACCCCAACTGCTTGAAATCATAGACGTATATATGTTCATGCAATAACAAATTGGAGTATGGCCTGTGTCATGTGGGGTGGGCATCTGCCCAGGCTGTCCTCCACTTCCTCAACGTCTTCCACCCAAAGGACTTATATCTCTTCTTTTACCGCTTTCAATTTAAATTCAATTGCTGCACACAACAACATCATCAGTATGAAAGCAGATGCCAATGATGTGTCTACGCCTATGCCTGTAGCTGAATCTCGACAGCCATCTATGTTGGTGTTTTCAGGTCAGCCGAATCTCTCGTTTTGTTTCTTTCGCCCATCTCTTTTCTGTTCTGGTCAGCAGTGTTACCTTTAGCTTATTTTGGTATTTTGCGTGGAAATTAATACAAGTTTCAATTTCAGCAATGTTGGGAAAAGTTTTAAAAACCCCTCGATTGCAAATCAGTCCGACTGGGTTGCTTAAGTTTTCGAAACCCCTCGATTACAACTCAGTCCAATTGGGCTTGCATTGATTTCAGTAGTCTCTTTGGCTTATTTTGGTGTTTCGTGGGCATTATTACAAATTTCAATATCAGCAGTGCTGGAAAGTGCTTAAGTTTTTAAAACCCCTTGGTAGCATTTCAGTCCAACTGGGCTTGCATGGGTTTAAGTAGCCCCTTTGGCCTATTTTGGTGTTTTATGGTCATCAATACAAATTTAAATTCCATTTTTTGCAATGTTTGGAAGTGCTCAAGTTCTTAAAACCCCACTATTGCAACTCAGTCCAGTCGGGCTTGCCTTGAATTTAGTTTTGAGATGTCGAGGCTTAGGGTTCAAATGTTAGCTCGTGCTTATTACACATCGGCATCGACTATTACACTAGATCTCGTCTATAATGTTTTAGGTTATGAGCATTTCAAGGTAGAAAACTATTAAGCTATGATTTTAAGCTGAACGGTGTATCGGTAAAATTAGAGCTGTTTACGGTGGTTGTAGATGGTTTTTGAGAATAGTTAGATATCATAAGGTGGGATGTCCTTTGCCTATTATCAAGGAATACAAAGGAACTGTTTATTGGTACTGATAATGGAACTTAGTTTAGGCGCGGATATGATGATTTAGGAGTGTAGTGGTATTACATATTCTGTCTTATTTATATTTGACTCGAGGGATATCCATGAAGTAGATTGGTTCTGACCGTGGTCTGTTCAGTCAACCAGAATTTCTCGTTTCTCATTCTTACCAATATAATTTTCCCTGTTCAAATTTATAATGCCTGGATCCTGGGAACAGAAACATAATCAAGGGTATTGTATAATTCGACACACCTCTTCACTTGAATATTCGTGAGTTCTGTATCTAGAGAAACAATCAATGACAGGCATTTGATTTATTTTGTCATTGATTACCGATTCATTTTTGTCTTTGTGTTCTCACGAATTATACATGTAGTATGATGCCCTGTGCACCCCCTATGTTCACGATTCTGAAACCAATTGACGGTTATGTCCAAAGCTTGTAATATGATGCTTGTAGTTCCCACCTTCTAACAATTAGACCACTTACATTGTAAATGGTTGATAGTGATACATATGTGCAAGTAGCAGTGACTTGATATATTGTCTAGAGATACCAATGAAACATTAACATCTATATAAATTAAGTAGCGGCAGATTTTTTGTAAAGCATTTTCTAGTCATTGTCAGGCAGGTGGAGCACCCTTCTACATGATAATTGCTCAACATTGTATTTCTAAATGGTCAACAGAAACCGTATATGCTTTGGCCCAAGTTTCTCGTTCTCGATAACGACTTTTATAAGCCATACCATCATATGCAAGCAGGGCACATGAAGACATAACTTGAAAGCATCAAGCCATTTATGATCAGGCATGTTTTGTGGAGTGCGAAGCCAGCCTATGAATGCAAGATTTAAAATTGGTTGAAGGTGAAGATTTCCGTGACTGATTTATGGGACAACTCATGGAAGATTGTTCAATGTGACATGACACCTTTATTGCAAGGTGGTGGAAGTAGTATCTAGATGACTACATTTTGCAAGAAGCCGAGAATAATACTGTTGAGCTATATGAGGTTAGCTTCTTCAAGATTGTGGAAGTTGAATTGTTTATGGTGCACAACCTGTGATTGTATAACTCAATACAAAGGAGGGGCAATTGGTTCGCCTGGGACTTTAGTTGGACAAAGGCAAAGAAGAGCTTCAGCCCAGAAAATCAAATCAGTAAGTGCATTTGAGTTTTGAAGTGTAGGCAAGTGTTTTAACTTTTTTTTTTTAATCAAAGTTGAATAAATAAAGACTTGGTGAAATTCATTCCTAAAAGAGAATTTATTTTGACATGCTATAACATGTTAATGCATCCTTTATCTCAAGATTATGGCGACATTTTGCTTGGATACAATGCCAATCAATTGGGATAAGAAAATTTATGATTATTGTTGTACAATAACATAAGGTAAGATAATTTTATTCATGTCCAACTAATGATCCCAATTAGGTCATTGGGAATGCCAAGTACATTTGTGTGGAATTGAAGGCATGATTAAAGCATATCTAATCTATACTAAATAAGGTCTAAAACTATCTATTCTAATGCTAAATAAGATGTATAGTTTTAGCAAGATTGTAACACAATATGACAATTACATTAGTATGGAATACAGAGTGGGAGGTAAAAGGTTGCTGCTATAATAGCATGATAAAACAGATCTAATCTATATTAAATAAGATCTATAGTCTAAGATCAAGGAGCAGATCAAAGCTATAACATAGATACATGCAAGATCTAAAGATCTTGAGAGCCAAAGGAGGATGTAATAAAAAGGCTCAACCCCTCGTTGATGCTATTCCATGAGGATGAAGAGGTGGAGGGAGAACTTCTCTCTCTGGAGCCAAGGGTCTAGTATTTATATCTCTCCAAACAATTAAGGCCATAAGGAAGAAGTGCTTGATAGATGACTAATTGGAGTACTTGGAAGAGTTGCTATGAGGCATGTCTTCTTGTTTAGGTTATGTAATCTGTTGTTAAGATTTGGAGGAAGTCACTTGTTTGCTTGTGTTGTGTGAATTGTCTTGGGGTATGGGGCAACAACTTTGTAAGGGTCTTGTTGCTGCAAAATCTAGTAGGCCTTGTGAGGGGATTCACAAGATAGGGGCCAGACCTTGTAGCAACAACGAGGGAGATTTCCACTGTCACCTTAAGAATCTTCTTTCTGCTCTTTTGTGGAATTTCACCACAAGGAAGGCTTCACAGTACTCACCTATAAGGATATGCTAAGTTCCAGGGTTCATGGTGATGAAAATATAGGCTATGCGAAGACACTCTATGATGGACAAAGGCTTAATTCTTCTTGATAAAGGATCAACACATTATGCACCTAGACTAGATAAAGGCGTACAATTTAGGATTTCTTGATATGCAACAACAAAGGAATACCTAGACACATAAAAGTCAAAGAAAGGGTTTGCTAAAAGATTAGGTTAAAAAACAATAGAGCAAACCCCCAAACTAAGCTTTAAGTTGAAGCTAGGCTAGGGTTAGGGTTTCCAAGGCATAAATTATCTAGAGAAGGATGATGTCAACCCTCCTAGGGGAAGATTTACCATCAATAAAGCTAGATTTTGTGTTCAAAAGGATTATAGAGATAAATCTTAGGTTCTATGTTCCACAAGCATACATCCACAATGTTGAAATTCGATAGCTTACAAGGTGTTTCTGGTTGGAAAAGCCCTTGGGGCTTTTTGGATTGGTTAATGGGCTTTGCACCCAAGGTGTGGGTTTTTGTTGGGGTTTTGCACACAAAGAAAATAATTTAATATTTTAATTTAATTATAAGTAGACTTAAGGTGTCAAGTCAGCTCAGTTCAACCAACAGGGCCAAGAGACGCACCCCTTGGAAAAGTATAAATACAAGAAGGTAAAGGAGTATTCTTCTTGTGTGGAAGAGGCTAGATGTGACTTAGTTGTAGGTAGCAAAAGGAGCCATAAGAGGAGAAAGAAAGGCAACGAGGGAAGTCTGGACCACTGAGTTTTTTTGTGGTTGAAAAGGAGGCCAAGTAGGGTTTGTTTGGAGGGTTGAGAAGGCCGCTGGATTGTGTTAGGGAATCTGTTGGCTGGAAGAAGTGACCACAGGCATGGTAAGGCCAATTGTGGTCTAAGGAAGGGCCAAAGATTAGTTGGAGGGGCTGCAAGTCAATAGAGGAAGGCCGTAGGGGCTGAAGGAGTAGGACGAGATCCTGAGGAAGCTATAGGCAGCTGGCTGCAAGTAAGTTAGGGCTACCCACAACAAGGGAGAGCAGGCCACAACTTGTTACTAGGAGCTGCAGGCCTATTAGGGCATCAACCGAGGTCTATTTGGGCCTTGCAAGGAAGTTGAGGCTTGCAGTGGAGGCTGCCACAATCAAGAAATAGGGCTAAGGGTTGCTGAAGGTAAAAACAACTAACTGAGGGCTTATGGAGACTACCTAAGGGCTACAAGGAGGATTGATTAGTGTTAGCAGAGGGTTGAAGGTGAACAGGGCGTGCTAGGAGGGCTGCTAAGTCACCAAGGAGTTGTTTAGAGGAGAATAAGGGCTACTACATGAGCTGAAAGGAAACAAGAAGGTTGCTCTGGCCTAAAGGGAGCTAACTGGGCGATTTGAGAAGGGTAAGGAGTGCAGTGTGTGCTACAGCAAGTGGCTGTAGGTTTTGGTGGCAAATGATAGCCACTGGTCGAGGCAGATGAGAACTGAAAGGACTTAACCCCAACCTAGGTAATTTTTACAAGAGTGTTATATTTTGTCTTATGTATTTTGGCATGGTACAAGGATTGTAAAGGGCCACTATACCTGGTATGGGAGCCTTGTGGATTTTCTTGTTACAAGAATAATAAGAAACATGTTTTGGGCTCTAATTCTCATGTACCGTACATTGATCTAATTGCTGATATATTCTGCTATGCAAAAGTTTTGAAGTTATGCATTTTCAGTGCATTTATGTTTTCTAGCGAAGAGCATAGACCATACTTGGGGTGCATGGAATTCTAACTTGGTATGTGAGCTACTTTGAAGAGTAGTTGGGTCAGATTTGTGCCAGGTAGCAGCTGTGGGATTGTTGTAGGAAGCAACAATGTTGCTAAGTGAGTTGGATAGGCATGCCTTGTGAGACATGGAGCAAAATGTTTAGATAAGGAGTTGTGGATTATTGCAGCTTGGGGTGGTAGGATGGGAGTTTTGGTGGATTGGCAGAGAACGGTGCACAACAATATGTTGGATGGTGAATTGTCGATACCATTGATGGAATTTCGTTGACTTTCCAAAGTACGCTGCGACAATTCAGGTGCCTTGGCAGGGAGTGCTTTGGCATGGACGAGGTAGTTTCATATGGATTGCAGTTTGATGAGTTTCGTGAGATAATATCTTCATTGGGTTGTAGAGTTGCACATTCGATGGTTGAGCCATGTGCATATGAGGTGTTTGACCCAGGAGGATGAGGACACTTGCAGAGTTGGGTTGCGGTTGAGGATGAGGATAAGGCACAAAGTGATCAAGCTAGAGCTCATTCAAGAGAAAGGCTCAATAATGATTCAAGGCTTCCAAGAAACAAAACGCTCTCAAGGAAAAGCTCTAGAAAAAAAGGTACAAGACTTAGGGTGTTGAAGTTTTCAATGATAATAGGTGTTCACAAGGTCAAGACCATGGAGAAAGGGTTTCTTACAGTAATAATCAACTATTCCAAGGCTCATGAAACCCTCAAATAAGTCCTCAAGTTCAGGGGAAAAGAAACTGGGGTTTCCCTCTTAGAGCAATACCTAGGGCAAGAGATTTATGGACGAAATTTGAGTGGATACCCACCAAATTGATGGGTTAGGTAGCCTAGACCTATCGCTTGACGATTAGGCTCTCAAACCACCATCCTCCTCCCTAAAATTTCACTCCAAGCCCTAGATTTTCGCCCTAGCCTTAAAAGGACCGAATTTTAAAGAAAGAGAAAAATGGATAAAATTTTAGAGTGATCACCAAAGACTTGGACTAGTGCCTTGTCGCTTGGGTATATGGAGTCATAGATGTCTAAGATTGGCCAACCTTGCTCTTAAGGAGGCTAAAAATTGATGCCTTAACTCAATTTCAAGCATTTACCCATTCAAGGAATAATGAGAGTTTACGGGAAGAGCTTCTGTGAGTTTCACCACTAGGATACTTTCTTACAATGTCATTGTCATGTCCCCATTTTTATTTTCCTCTATAGTACAACTAGGATGGGTTTCCAAGGTATGTGATGGCCAAGTCATAGGAGCAGGATTATGTCATCAGGGGTCTTAGAGGAGTTTTGAGGGATTTTTATGGGATCCGATGGCATTCGCTTGACATATAATCATCCACACTATTTTCCTTTCGTTCAGTTGTATTTTGACAACTTAAAAAAAATAGAGTTATTAATGGGTCTGACTTAATTAATTATGCTTGAGGTGGCATTCCGGGAGGAATATTTGATGGAATACCTCGGTGTAATAGCTCGTTGGAACTAGTACGAGAAGATCTATAGGATGGTATGCTTAGAAGTGACTTCTAGTGACCGAAGAGAGTATGGTGGGTGGTTGACCATTTTCCCAGATTAAAAGTGACTTTAATTAGTCATTTAATTAAATTAAAGAGTGGAAAATAATTAATTGAAGGAAAAATGGCCAAAAGTGACTTAGTGAAATAAAATAAGATTAAAAGTCACCTAGATAGAGTCAAAAAGGACTTTTTAGAATAATATTACAATAATCAAAATAAGATGTTTCTAGAGACTTGGAGACCTTTCTATTGAGTCTTTAGAAGGAGGAGAAGGAGGTCATTTAGGACATCCTTGAGTTGTGATATTTTCTTGTGGAGAGGTTTGGAGAACTGAGAGTTCCCAGCTTCAGCAATAGCCCTAGGATAGAAACCCTCGGGTGATTGAGTGAGAGTGTCAATCTCTCCCCTTGGTGAATTCTGGAACATAGGTGTTTTTAGCAGTTCAATTTTTCTTTGGAGACCAACTACGACATTATTGTATATCTTTGGAGGCCACCATCTCAACCATTCTCAACTTCTTGTATCAACTTATTTCATATTAATAAATAAGGCTGAGTTCTTCTGCATGACTTTCTTGTCTATTCTCAAGTTGCAGATTTAATTTCCTGTTTTTGTCGTTGATTCGCAGTTCAATGTGTGCGAATTGTTTGTAAAATTAATGGTGTGAATTTTGGGAGCAAATTTATATTTTTTGAAGCATTATCTGGCAAAATTCTTATTTGGGTCTGTAGAGTGGTATCAAAGTTGTGTTGCAAATTGTATTTTCCAATATTGTTGTTAAATTGATGGTTGAATTTGTGCAAATTGTTATTTAAGTTGACAAAATAATTTTCAGAAGCAATTTTTAGCAAAATTTATATTTGGGACATTACAATGGTATTAGAGCTGGTATTTCCTACCAGCCCGAGAGTTTTAATTGCAAATTATTCGAGAGTTTATATTGGAGCTGCCGAAAGAAAATTAATTCTAGAGGAAGCAAGATTAAATTCTTTTATTTGTTGGAGCTGTGATTTTGTCGTAGTAAAATATATTTTATTGGAGAAATAAGCTATCTTTGTGGATTTTTTTTTTTTTTTTAATTCTATTTGTCGAAGGATAATTGTTGCAGGTGTGTCAATTTTTTATTTATTACCAGACCATATTTATTGTAGGTGAATTTCCAATGATTCACTAGTGCTAAAGTGACACATATTGCCAGAGCTAGGTTTGTCTACTTTATTGGGCCAAATTTATCTTTCTAGACTGAGATTATTATGTTGGGCCAGAATTATTTTGTTGCGCCCAATTTCTCTTGATGGCCCGAGATTATTTTATTGGGCCGAGTTTATCTTGCCGTTCCAAATTTCTCTTGCCTAGCTGAATTTGTCTTGTTGGATCGAATTATTTTGCAGTAGTTGAATTTATTCGAGCCTAGTTGAATTGCTGGAGCTAGATTTATCTATCGGAGCCAAGTTTATTTTCTCAGAGCCTAGTTTATTTGTTGGAGCCGAATTCATTTGCTAAAGCTCGAATTTATCTATTGGGTTGAGATTTTCTATTGGGGTCGAGTTCATTTGCAAGAGCTAATTTATTTATTGGGGTAGAGTTTAATCATCAATTTTTGAAGGTTGAATTAATTATTAGATTTTAGGCTTCTGTGGAAATTTTTTGCAGTGGTATGATCCGGATTGTCCACAGTCTTCTGTTCATTGAGTCGACGTTTCAAACCCCAAAGGGGGTCCATCATCAGGACAAATCAGATAGATAGAAAAAGAATGAGAGATAATTGATTTCTATCTATCTGAATTAATTATTCTTAGAAGGAGGCTAGGATTATCATTTTAGAGGCTAAGTTGATTTATTTGTTGTTGGGTTCAAAATTTTATGTGCTGAGGAGCCACTAGTTGCTGGGTAATCTTCGAGAGAATATCAAGGTTCTTGATTTGATGTATTGTTTTTATTCTTTTTTATCAGATTCATATTTCCCTTGAAGTTTATAATCTTGCTCTCAAAGTGTTTGAAGAAATGTTTGCTCATAAACTGTTTGACAAAATGCATCAAAGAAAACTTTAAATTTTGTTGGGACTGAGAAACTCGCACTAATTTGGGGCTTTTCGGAGCAGTTGGAATTTGCCCAAGATTTTTTTGGGTTTTATGAGAGGAGTTCATGGTTAAAATTTCAGAATTTTTCGGGCAATATTCATGCTGTAAATCAACATTCCTTCAGCAGTGTGCTTTATTGGTAAACTGGGTAATTCACACCACTTGGTGGGCTTGATCTTGGCTTGCCAAACCATTTCTAAGTTTTTATGGGTTTGGTGTAAGGAGCTCCAGGTTAAATTTTCAGAATTTTTAGAGCAATATTGAGGGCAAAAACACAAGTTCATCTTCAACAGTAGTATTTTCTGGGTAGTGCATGCTACTTTTTTGGGTCGTTTCTGGCACTTGAGTCTACATGAGGTGTTCGTATTTGTTAAATTGTGAAACTAGGGCCAAATTCCACTTTGGATAGCTTATTTGATGGAGATAATTATTGCATTGAATTCCTCTTTTCAAGAGGACCAAAGTTGACCTAAGGTTCACTGAAATCAGACAAGGAGAAATATGTTTTTGAAGTGAAGCCCACACGTGCAAATTATCAAAGTCGACCTCACCATCATGTAGGCGCATGAAGCCCAAGAGACATGTCTTTTGACCCACATTGACTCATATAAATAAGAGTGACGTCAAATCTCATTTGGCACCATCACAACTCATAAAAAATTCTTTCTCCTCATCTGATTGGGTCGTACCAGTTGCAAGCAACATATTTCTCTCACACGTGTAGATTTCAGGAGCTAGTTTGATTGGGTGTTGACTTTTTGTTTCAGCTGAAGTTTGACCAACATTGACCGAGGTGATTTTGACCAGATTTGATTGTGATTTTGGAGGGTTTGATTCTATTTGACCACGCTGTATTGATTGGCATAGGAATCGAGGAATTTTGGGCTATTTGACCTGTGTTGAACGCAGGGTTGACTTCAGGTTGATTGAGTTTGACTGCTGATTTGTTTACTATTTTGGGATGACTTTGACTAGCAAAAGAGGTCGAGTTCCTCTCTCCTTTGATCACGCTGTTTTGGAAGAGTTTGACCAGACTTTGACTGCTGTTGACTTTCTAGTTAGGGCAAAATTTGATTGCTGTTGACTGAGGGTAGAATTGTAGATTTGACTGGGCTGTTTTGGATAGTGGCTAGTGAATCATCTATTTGGCAAGTCAATTTTGACTTTGACTTTGTATTATTGTACTTTCTGCTGAACATTTGATATTTATCAGAAGAAGAATTGATCAAAGGTTTTCCCCATCTTGGGGCTTTTCCCTGGCTTGAACGAAATTCTTGTGTTTCGTCTCGGCTTATCTTTTGCATTTTATTGTTTATGTTCTATCTACAGTGATTGTCAATGTGAATGATCCGAACTTAAACAAGAACACAACAAATTACATAAATAACCATAAAGACAGAGACGCAACATAAATAACACTTCATTTCATTAATATCAAAATACTGAAGAATGCTTACAAACAGAATGGAAATAAACTAGCTTGGGCGATGGCAGTTTATCTCTGAGAAGAGATGTGACAGCTACATGCCTCTGAACTGTGCTACAATGAAGCTCAAGGGCCTATTTATTATTGAACAAGGGAAAACCCTAACAACCATAAACCTAACCCAGGAGATGGAACGCTAAGAGTTTGAGGGCCTCGTTGGGGTTAGTTGGGCAACCAACTTCCCGGGGTCGTAACTTGGTCATATTTTCTCTGTTTGGCGTGTACGATACCTTGTTGGAAAGATCTCTCCGAGTACTATAGGATTTGTGATAGGCCCATGGGCCTATTGCAGATCTCAAAAAGATGCCGTTTAGGGGGTCAAAACTGCTCCGAAAGTTCAGGACCCGAAAAACTGCTAAAAATAGTAAATGCTGCAATAAGCAAGGAAACATATGAAACCAGCTGGAGGTCTAGGTTGAATAGGCAGGTGGCCACCAATATCCACCTGGATCAGTGAATTAGGTGGAATAGGCAGGTAGCCACCAATATCCACTTGGATCAGTGAATTAATGGTTTATGTGATTGCTATTGGAAATTATCATTGGGCTAATAAAAGGACATTGAAGTAATTGTTGCAAGCATAGAACATACCAGTGTTTTAAAAATCGGTTGAGCCGACCGAGCCATACCCCTCGCCGGCGCGGCTCGGCAGAAAAACCAGTCCGGTGGCCGGTTTGTTACTGAACTGGCCAAGCCGGTCACCGACTCAGCAAGTTCGGTAACAAGCTGGCCAACTTGGTCGAGCCCAAGTTAAACTAGCCGGTTCGGCCAACGATGCCCAAACACACCCAACGATGCCTTTTGGAGGGAAAAACAGACCCCCAAACTTGATTCTAATTTGGTTTTAGGTTATCTTTAAGGTCATTTACCTCTCACAAGCCTATAAAAGCTACCCAACCCCCTCACATTTCCTCACAGCGATCTCATTGCATTTGTGTGAGAATTTGTGAGCAGTTTGTGAAGAGTTGTGGAGTTTGTTTTTGGAGCAGTAGTGAGGAGTTTTGGGCAATCATTGGAGCAACAATGAGGAGCTTTTTGGGCAGCATTGAGGAGTTAGTTTGTTGGAATAGCATTGAGGAGGCAGTTTGTGTCTAGAGGTATTTTTTTTTTCACTTCTAAAATCTGTTTTTGCTTGTTTTTTTTTTGTGCAAATTTGGAAATTGAAAAGAGTCTTTTTTGTAAAAGAAATGAACATTGAAGCATTGTTTTTTTTGTTTGTTTCATTTTTAGATTTTTCCTTTCATTTCGAAGTCCAAATATCAGAAAATGTCTCCTAGAATGAAAGATGTTGCTTGGGCATATGCTGAAATGATTGATAATCAAATGCATTGCAAATTTTGTTATAGAAAAATTAAGGGGGGTGGAGGGGGCATTCATAGGCTGAAACAATAATTGGCTGGTGTTAGAGGCCGAATTACTCCATGTGAAGCACCATCAACACAAATTGGGGAGATTAGGAAGGAGTTGCTAGATAACTTTGAGAAGTTTGAGCAAGAAAAACTTAGGCAAAAAGAAATAGAGGCTGAAATTGGGAGGAAGAGGAGTATACAACAAATGACGGCTGCCAATCCCAACCCCAATTTTGATTATGAGGGATCTTCATCTATCCCTTGCACTGATGCATCCAACCCCTTTCGCTATGTTCCTTCCTCTTTGGAGTCTATTCAAGAAAAATGTAAGGGTAAAATGAGAAAGAAGGGTGATATCAAAACTTATTTCACACCCTCCTCTCCCTCTGATAGTGCACATGGTCCTCAAGCTAATAGAAGTCATATGCAACCCACTTTAGATGATAATTGGAAGAAATAACTGAGAGAGATTTCCTGTGGTTACATAGCTAGATGGTGGTATGATGCTGATATCCTCTTCAATGCTTCTCATTCACCATATTATGAACCTATGTTTGATGCCATATTTGTCGCTGGAAAGGGCTTCAAAGGCCCTACTATGCATGAGTTAAGGGGATCTCTTTTGCAAAAATAAGTTTCCTCCATTGATGAATATTTGAAAGATTTCAAAAGCTCATGGGCAAAAACAGGATGTGACATCATGTCAGATGGATGGATTGATCAAAGGAACAGTACCATCATAAGCTTTATCTTTTACATAAAAAATATATCTACAATCACTCATGGATTTTGAGCCTAATGAGGAAACACACAGGGGGCAGGGATATTAATAGGCCTGCCATCACTAGATTTGCAACTCATTTTTTGACATTGCAATCTATGCTTTCCCAACATAGAAACTTGCAAAAGGTGTTTTCCAGTGATGAATGGAATGAATGTCAATGGTCTCACAAAGAGGATGGCAAAGATGTGAAAAAGAAAGTTAATGAAAAAATATTTTGGAAAAGGGCAGAGATTGTGAAGGTTGCTGAGCCACTGGTTAAGGTGTTGCGGTTGGTCGATGGGGAAAGATTGGCTATGGCCTTCATTTATGAGGCTATGGATCAAACAAAGGAGCAAATAAAGGCAATATACAAGGATAGAGTAGCTAAGTATGGGCCCATTTGGGAAATCATTGATCAAAGATGGAACAATCAACTCCATCGCCTTATACATGCAGCTGGGTTTTCCCTGAACCCAAGGTATCATTATAAAGTTCTGGAGGCAGGAGCTTTGATTGGGGAGGTTAGAGATGGATTGATTGATTGCATTGACCGCATGGTCCTTAAGGATAGTGATTAGCTCGAGATACACCGACAGATCACTTGTTTCAGTAGAGCCATAGGTACCTTTGGCAAGAACCTAGCAAGGATTGCAAGGGAAGCAAATGAGCTAGGTAAACAAACAATTTCAATTTTCAAATTCTTATTTTGTTAAATTGTTTATAATTGGAAATTTGGATATAATTTGTTGAGCTAACCCATTACACAACTATGTTTTTTGCAGGACAATGTTGGGAGGTATTTGGTAGCCATTGTCCTCAATTACAGAAGTTTGCAGTTCGTATTTTGAGACAAACTTGCGGTGCTATTGGGTGTGAGCGCAATTGGTCTGTCTTTGAGAGGATTCACATGAAAAAGAGAAACCGTTTGGAACAAAAACGATTAAATGATCTAGTCTATGTCCAATACAACCTTTGGCTAAGACACAACCAATTACTGAACAAAAGACATGATATAGATCCCATTGTGTTGGAAGATATTTATCCAACATCAAATTGGGTAGTGGAAAGTCATCCAACAGAGTTTGATTTTGACGAGGATATTGGTATTAATTTGGATTTATAGATAGAGGCATTAGTTGAACATAATGTTTAGTTGAATGCAGATTCACTTGTGCTAGGCCCAACCCCAAGTCCTCCAGTTGTAGGCACTTCCTCTACTCAGCCATGATGGAAGCATGCCGCTGCATGTGCTTGCTAGTGCTACTACTTCTATAGTTGCAGTTGGAGATGGTGATGAGGAAGAGGAGCCATGGGTTTCCCTGTCTAACTCTGATTCAGAGTCTGAGCCAGATGATGTTGGCTTCTCTAGCAGTAGCCAGTAGTACTGGTGACTAGTGATGTTTTACAATTTACTTTTGTTGTAGAGGCCATTTAGAGCCTCCTTGGTTATGTGTTTTTGTTTTGATCTCTATATCATGTATGTATTGGCTAGTGCACTAGGTGCCATTTTGATATAATGGATATATTCATGAGCCTACTTTGATCATATGCTATCTTCTCTCTATATTCTAATGCTTTGTGTTTGGAAACATGAATGAAAATCTTTAAAACTATATTTTTTCATAAAAAATAAATATTTAATGTATTTTTTTTACAACGACCGAGTCATTGAAGTCAAACCAGCCGAGTCGATACCGAGTTAGAGTCGGAGTCGGAGCCAACCCTTGGCTGGTTCCGAACCCGAGTTAGAGTTTTAAAACATTGGAACATAACATTGTTATCTAAAATTAACATGGAATCAGAGCCCAAGTGAGGACAAGCCCAAGAAAGAGAGAGAAAAGTAATCACTAAGATATCTATTGGACAAAGAACATTTGACAAGTCTCCATGGTCTCTACATCTTACTTCAAGGCTGAGGACAAGCTCAATGACAAATTTGACTATCATGCATGGAAGATGACTCTGGACTTGACTTTGGAGGAGCATGAAGTGTTGAACTATGTGCAGGGAAAAGTGGTGGAGCCTCCTTCAAATGCACCTATTGCTGGGAGAACAAAGTATAGAAAAGGTGAGGTCAAAGCTAAGAAAATTATAATTGAATCCATTCAAAAGCATTTGGTTGCCTATATTTCTGATTTGAGAACTTCTAAAGAAATGTATGATAAGTGGTTTGGGATGTTCAAAGTGAACAATGCATAACAAATCCTCTTTCTCAAAAACAAGTTGAAGGATATTGAGATGGACACAGGGGAGTCTATCCAATCCTACTTCATGAGAATAACTCAAATCAAGAATGACTTGCTATTTGTTGGAGAAGTTATTTTTGACAGGGAGCTCACTCTCATTGTTCTTGGAGGTCTTTCAAGACCATGGGATGTATTTGTCACTACCATTCTCAACAATGACATGATACCTGGTTTCGATGAGTTATTGGCTAGATGCACTCAAGAGGAGACAAGGATGATGGATAGAGATAAATCCAAAAATGGAAATGAACGTACTGTTTTCGCTGCCCATGCAAAGAGGAAGAATGATGCTAGTCCAAGTAGACAAGGTCAAGGATCTAAGAAGGTATTCAAAGGAAGGTGCTACAATTGCAACAGGTTTGACCAGTATGCTAGAGAGTGCCCTCACAAGAAGAATCCTCCAAGGGATGATAATAACAACAACAATTACAAAAGCAATGGCAATCAAAGGAACAACAGGTATAACAACAAAGGAAAGAGGAATGCTTCAGCTGCTCGAGAAGGAAATAGTCGACCTCCCAAGAGGACAAGAAATGCCAGATCTTATTTTTTCTCTATCTACTGCCTCTCCTCCGAATACTTTGGATCATTGGTTGATTGATAGTGGAGCCTCAAGGCACTTCACTAGATATAAGGAGGCCCTCTCAAATTTGGTTGAGAAGAAAACTAATCTAAAGATTATACTTGGAGATAATGCCACCTACCCTGTGAAAGGGATAGGTGTTAGAAAATCCAAAAGGCATTTTTTTTCTTTATATAGATAATTACTTGTGACTTTCTTATCTTTATTACCAAAACAATAGCACAAAATCATAAACACCAGATATAAGCAAACAACCAGGTAAAAACCCAGCCAACAACTCTTTCTTAATAACTTCCTGAGATAATCCAAGACTCTTGACTTATACATAGGCTTTCTCCACATCAATTCAACCCTTTCTTCCTTCTTGCAAATGATAACCCGTCAACAACAACTTCGACTTTGCAGCAACAACTTCGACCTAGCAACTGTCATCAACAACAACTTCGACTTGACAAGAAAGACTTTGATCTCCTAGAGGAATCCACACGAGAGAGAGATAGATAGCCCAAAATTTCGATTTTCCCTTTTTCTTCCTTCTCCTTCAACTTCACAATCCTTTTAGCCTTCTTTTCCTACTTCACACTTTTCCAGCTCTTCTTCTGGATATCAAACTTGTGTGTGAGAGAGAGAGTCTTCCAAATGAATTTGAACTGTCTATATATATAGGCTTCTGGTGAGCCCATATTGAGGCCGCCTTGATCCCCATGAGGCCGACTTGGTGTGGAGGAGACAAATAGCTTATTTGACTCAATATTAATTCTTTTTACATGATTCAAAAGCACAAGAAGGGTCTCTTTAAATGGAAAACGACTCTAATGTCTTAGAATAAATCCTAGAAGCCCTCAATGGGGACTTTGACCTAAAACATGATGACCCAAGCATGAACCCATGCTTTAATAAGTCATAATAATAATAATTAAAATATCTTTTTCATTCTTTTGATAAATACATTTCATTGTAACTCAAATACATTTTATGAAGACCAAACCTAGTTACATTCTTCAACACTCCCTCTTAACTAGGGAGGTATTCATAATAACAAGTACAAGGAAGATCTCAAAACATATGACCTATGAAGAGTTTAGGCACCACAATGCCATGGACTAGACCCCTAACCCGGGAAACCTATCCATGGTCCTCCAATAGTTTAGGCAGTCAGTGCCACGGATTAGATTCCTGACTAGGGCAATTTATCTGGGTGGGACTAAGATGGACTAAAGCTTTCAGCCTCTCTAGGTACCATCAGACTTACTTGCTAGCCATCAACCCAGGGATCCAAGTGCATATTTGAGGTCAGAGCTCTATGACCAACGCCACCCTCCCTTCTTCGGGATCTAGACATCAACACATAGTGCTGCCCAGATGTCCTCCCAGGCATTACATGCCTCAACACATCAAATCTCTCTAGATCAGACAAATTGATAACATCAAGCATGCTTCCAAAACTTCGAGAGATTTACTTGAACAATCACAACCCCAATTAGTAACAATCTTTCAAATACTCATGAGTAAACGCAAACCTTTGGAGTCTTCCAACTTTTCGATGCTGCCTCACAATTCATCACAGTAGGACTTCGAGGCTTCCCAAACAAATCTCTATAAAGGTTTCCTCAATCATTCAACTTCCTTTCCTGCTTCACATGCAACCACCAAATCCAACTTTCCTTCTTTTAGCAACACATGAATTCTCCAATTTCTTCTACAAGGTATCCATCATGACTATTGTATGCCCTACCTCTCAACTTGGGAGATAGACTCCTTTCTTTATCCAGGCTCCCTCTTAACTTAGGGAGATCAACTACTTTTCTAAGACATCGAAGAATCTTTCATGGCTTCCATCCTTCTTGATCATTCATATAAATTCCTTCATCATGCTTATCAAATCAACTTTACTTATGAACAACTTCATCATCTTGAAGATTATGTACCTACATAACTTAGATAACAAGTACAACCAATTACATACATATAGAAGCATGAAGTTAACTATATCAGAATCATATAATAAAAGAAGCATTAGACATTGGACATCAAATACCAAAACTTAGTTAGGTTCACAAACAAGAGACACATACTTTCTACTTCAACTTCTTACTAGGGTTTTGTCATAAACCCTAGACTTCATCATCAAGACTTTTGAGCAACTTAAATAGGCTAATAATCTTCATTATATTTAGGGCTTCAATATTTCTTCTAGAGATATGAGATACCCTACTACAAAATATTGCAAACCCTAGAAACAATTTAAACAACTATAGTTCTACAATACATCCAACAACTTTAGAACTCATATGTTAGATTTCTACTAGGATTCAGTGCAAGGTCCTAGAGTTCAGACATGAGCCATTAAGCTTCAACAATCAAAACCAATCACAACTCAATTTCAGATTTCAATAATCTTTCATAAATCTCAGATTATCACACAATCATCATATATTAGAGAATTGAACTTCTACTAAGGTTTAATTACAAAACCCTAGAATTCACAAACACTATCATCCTAGAGTATCAAACTTCAACAAGGGCTTTGTTCCAAACCGTAGGACTTATGACCATCAACAATAATGTCAACACATATATCTTGGATTCCATGCACAAGCATATCATAACAACATATGTTAGTCAAACCCAATGACACAAACACAAATACAATCAGACATCTAACATAATTGATTAGATGGACAAACATATACCTAGGGTTTCATTCCTAGGACATCATAAAAGATAAGGGTCTTGCTTATAAACCCTACCAAACCCATAAAGATCTATGGTTTCAACAACAAACCCTAATTTATCAATACTTCAAGGGTTTGGGATTTCAGACATCACCATTCAACCCTAACAAGTTAGGGTTTTCATAACCATACCAAAACCCCAAACATGACATCATCAAAGCATCAAACATTTTCTTTAGACTTCATCAATAACCCTCAGTAGGCTAGGGTTTCACACATTATCATCGACATACCCTTAAGTTAGGGTTTTACAAAGAACCTTTTTAGGGTTCCACAAGAATAACCAAAGATATGAGGAGGGTAGATTTATCTAATGATGAATCACCCAATCAAGAATCTTTATGATTCAAGAGAGCTAGACATAATAATGTTAGTAGTGTAGAATAGTTTATCAAGAATGAATATACCTTTATCATGAAGAGAGCAAAACTTATAGTCTAAGGCATACCTTTTGTTTGACAAACCTTGTAGTTCCAATGCTTTGTCTTGTGAGGCCTTCTTCCATAATTCTTGAGTATTCAACAAGCTTTTCCTAAACAAGGAAAATATGAATAGAAATGTGATTAGTATTTAATACGAACAAACTTAGATAAGTAAAGGAAACCAAAAATGAAAAGGTAATACAAGGAGTAAGATGCTTATCTTTGGAAGTTAGTGAGGGCTCCCTCCAAGCTTGAGGAATGCCTATAACCTTACAAAACAATTCAAAAATGTTTTTCCAAAATATGTTAAACCGACAAATACTAGAAATAAAAAATGAAACAATTAAAGCTTAGAGTAAAGGACTTAGTAGTGTAAGTCCCTTATATTTGATTCTTCGGCTTTATTCTTCTTTGGAGATCCTTCTTCAACAACATTAGCTTGGTCCTTTTTCCTTCTCTTATTCTTTTGATCGTTAGGACAATCACTTTTATAGTGACCCATTTTATGACATTGGTATCATTCTATTTTGGACATGTCTACCTTCCTTCTTGTCCTTTCTTGTGATAAGCGGAGTATGCATTTGAAACTTTCTCTTCTTCATTGTTGGTTACTAATGAGATTCTCATCTCTTCTTGGTTGCAGGCATTCCATAATTGTTCGAATGAAGGAGTTTCTTTCCAGCTATTGAGTCCTAAAGCAAAAACACTCCAAGTAGGTGCCAATCCCAATAATGCAATAATCACTAGCTCTTTTTCTGGTACAATATCATCTATGGCTTGAAGGTCATCTCTAATTCTAGCTATCCTTACAAAGAAGGAAGCCACAATGTCATATTTTGTCATTTTTGTAGTCCTTAGTTCATTCTTAAGACTTGCTACTTGACCGATGTTCTTGATAGTGAACAATTTTGATAAGGCTTCATACATTTCTTGAGCATGGTCTATGTTGGAAATGTATGGGACAAGATTGTCTTTTATACCTTCTACCATTAGTGTCATAGCCAATATTTCTGACTCTCTAAACTTCACTTTATCTGCATCACTAGATCCTTCAGTAGGTTTCTTCACTTTTTCTCTGACCAAATCTAGGACTTTGTTCTTTTCAAGAATGAGATCAATTCTTTTCTTCCATGACTTGTAACTTGATGCTCTTTCTAATTTGTTCTCTCCCTTTATTGTGTTAGACATTGTCCTTGAAGGTAGTAAGCTTCTCTCCTTATAAGATCTCCTTATATGATCCCTTGCTCAATCCTTTTGAGGTTTCTTAGACTCCTTTCAGTAGATCCTTAAACTGCCTTTTTCCTTCTTCACCTTAGCTCTGATACCATGTTAGAAAATCAGAAAGGTAGAAATATTTTCTTTATATAGATAGTTACTTGTGACTTTCTTATCTTTATTACCAAAACAATAACACAAGGATCATAGACACCAGATATAGGCGAACAGCAAGGGGAAAACCCCTATCTAGGGGAAAACCTAGTCAACCACTCTTCCTTAATATCTTCCTGAGATAATCCAAGACTCTCGACCGAGACACAAACTTCCTCCACACCAAGTCAACCCTTTCTTTCTTCTGTTAGATGATAACCCTTAAACAACAACTTCAACCTTGCAGCAACAACTTCGACCCAACAACTGGCAGCAACGACTTTGACTTGACAAGAAAGACTTCGATCTCCTAGAGGAATCCACACGAGAGAGAGATAGATAGCCCAAAATTTCGATTTTCCCTTTTTCTTCCTTCTCCTCCAACTTTGCACTCCTTTTAACTTTCTTTTCCTACTTTGCACTTTTCCAACTCTTTCTTCTGGACATTGAACTTGTGTGAGAGAGAGTGAGTCTTCCAAATGAATTTGAATTGCTTGTATATATAGGCTTCAGGTGAGGTCGAATTATCTAGATTGAGGCCTCTTGGTGTGGAGGGGACAAATAGCCTATTTGATTCAATATTAATCCTTTTTACATGATTCAAAAGCCCAATAAGAGTCTCTTTAAATGGACAATGACTCTAATGTCTCAGAATAAATCCTAGAAGTCCTCAATCGGGAATTTGACCTAAAACATGATGACCAAGCATGAAACCCATGCTTTAATAAGTCATAATAATAATAAAAATATCTTCATCATTCTTTTGATAAATACATTTCATTGTGACTTAAATACATTTTATGAAGACCGAACCTAGTTACATTCTTCAACAATAGGAACTGTCACTCTTCACTTGAATCATGGTCAAACCATACATCTATAAGAAGTATTGTATGTGCTCGATTTGAAGAAGAACCTAGTGTCTATTTCTGCGATAGAAGACAAAGGCTTCAAGGTAGCATTCATTGATGGGAAGGTACGTATTTGGTATATAAACCCTAAAGATGCATTTACTCTTGGATTTAGGGTTGATGGTCTTTATCAGGTTGGTGGAAGTCCTTTCAGAGCTTTGGCAAGTGATACTTCTCTTCAATGTGAGTTATGACACCGAAGATTTGCCCACTAACATTACAAAGCCTTACTTGGGGTAAGGAAGATGGTCATAGGAATGCCCGAATTTAATATGAACCATGAAGGAGTCTGTCAAGGATGTGTAGTTAGGAAACATACAAAGGGACCATTCCCTTCTAGTGAAAGCAAGACAACTGATATTCTTCAATTGGTCCATTCTGACCTATCTGGTGCCCTTCCCGTAACCTCATTGGGAGGATACATATATTATGCAATCTTTGTGGATGACTTCTCATGCAAAACATGGATCTATTTCTTGAAGAGGAAGGATGAAGGGTTCAAAATTCAAATGGTTTCGTTCTTTCAAAGCATTGGTGGAGAATCAAATAGGGAAGAAGATCAAGACGTTGAGGACTGACAATGGAACCAAATATGAATCAAATGAATTCAATGACTTTTGCAGAGAGGCTGGCATTTAGAGGGAGACAACTGTTCCATACACTCCTGAGTAGAATGGTGTTGCTGAAGGGAAGAATCGAATAATCATGGAAGCCACTCGTGCCATGATCTATGATCAAGGTCTACTGAAATCCCTGTGGGGAGAAGCTGCCAACACCGCTGTATATGTTCAAAATAGGAGCCCGCATCAAGCTTTGGATTTCAAGACACCCGAGGAAGTCTTCACTGGTAAGAAACCTGATGCTTCTTATTTTAGAATATTTGGTTGTCCGGTATACTTTCATATGCCTAAAGAGAAAAATAATAAATTGGAAGCTTCTAGGAAGAAAGGTACAGGGAAAATTTTAAGGATAGAAAATTATCTTGAAGTTTAAAAACATTGGCGAATCTCACTAGTCATTAATATGCAAACTATAAAATGTTTATTGATATATTTGTAACATTTTTCAAATTTATAATGATTTTATATATACTCTCTATATAATGTTGGCGATTTTTAAGGTAAAGTAATTTTATATTGTAAAATTTGGGCGAATCATTTCTATAAAAATGGAAATTGGCGAATATTGTTTTTGGAAAATGATGTAAAGTTAGCCCACCTACGAATATTAGCCCCTAAAATTTTCCATGGAAAGGTATATTTGTCGGCTACAGTGAAAATACAAAGGCATATAGAATTTATGTACCTGGTCAAAGAGATGTGGAAGTAAGCCGAGATGTTACCTTTGATGAAGACACTGCCCTCGGGAAAGCCAGAGATCTTCCCATTTCAAAGAAGGACGATGATGTTGCTACCAAATCACAAGAAGATCCTCTGATGGATGAACCTATGCCTAATGTTGATGGCCTAATGGACCCTCTTGATCCACCTCCTGGTGATCCCTCTACCTCAAGGAAAAGACCACTATGGCTCAAAGATACTCTCGAAGATGCTGAATGACATACTACTCCAAGAGGGACATTTCGCGAAAGTAAGAAGTCTAACAGGTATCAAGGGTACTTGGCTGCCATGAGTACTATTGTTCAAGCTGAACCTTGCACGTTCGAAGATGTTGTAAAGCACCAAGTATGGAAAGATGCGATGAATGAGAAATATGAATTGATCACGAAGAATGATGTCTGGGATGTGGTGCCTAGACCTAAGGGCAAGTCTGTGGTCACCTCAAAATGGCTTTACAAAATGAAACATGGAGCTGATGAAAGTGCTGAAAAATATAAAGCCAGGTTCGTAGCTCGTGGCTTCTCTCAAAAGGAAGGAGTGGACTATGATGAAAGATTTGCACCGATTGTTCGATATACCACTATTCGATCTATTATGGCTTTTGTTTCCAATCAACGATGGAGCCTACATGAAATGGATGTCAAGACTGCTTTCTTGCATGGCTCACTTAAAGAGGAAGTCTACTTGGAACAACCTCAGGGGTTTGAAGTACAAGATAGAAGGACACATGTCTGTCGGCTGAGGAAAGCCCTCTATGGGTTGAAGCAAGCCCCTAGGGCTTGGTACAAAAGGATTGATAGTTATCTTGTGAAGCTGAGATTTACTAGAAGCTATGCTGATCCAACCTATACTTCAAGATTGAAAAGGACATGCCTCTTATTTTGGTCCTTTATGTTGATGATCTCTTTCTAACCGGTGCAGACCCTCTCATTTGTCAATGCAGGAGGGAGTTGATTTCCAATTCGAGATGCAGGACCTGGGATTGATGCATTATTTCCTAGGCCTGGAGATCTCGCAAAAGCGAGGCGAAATTTTCCTTTCTCAAGGAAAATACATTGTGAAGCTATTAGAAAGATGTGGGATGGTGGAATGCAAGTCTGTGACTACCCTAATGGAACTAAACTTCAAGAAGCTTTGTGTAAGTGCTGCTAGGCCCGAATTGGCAAATCCTTCTGAATACAGACAACTTGTGGGGGCCTTGATGTTTTGGTAAACTCTTGACCGAACATATGCTTCGCTGTAATTACATTGAGTCAATATATGGCTGAGCCTCATCACGTACATTGGGTTGCTGCAAAGAATTTGTTAAGATATCTTTGTGGCACTATCATCTATGGACCGGGATACACTACCGGGAATTTGAGGCTACATGGATATTATGATGCTGACTAGGATGGCAATGTGGTGGATAGAAAGAGCACGTCAGGATGTTGCTTCTCTTTGGGATCTGCTTCAATTTCTTGGATGAGCAGGAAGAAAAAATCAGTTGCTTTAAGCACCGTTGAGGCCAAACATATTACAGCAAGTATGGCCTATTGTGAAGCTATTTGATTGTGGAAGCTCTTTAGTGAGCTATTTGAGCACGTGTTGGATACCATTGTTATCTACTGCGTCAATCAGAGTGGGATTCTCCTTTCAGAGAATCTTGTGTTCCACGACCGCTCCAAGCATATTGATATCATGTACCACTTTATTTGGGATGTGGTACAACAGGGAGCAATAAGGCTCAACACATCGGGATTGATGAATAGGTTGTAGACATCCTCATGAAGCCCTTGGGGATGGTCAAGTTCTTAGCCTTCCAAGAGAGACTTGGAGTCATGGAAGGACCCTCCCATGAGGGTCCCGCTTGAGTTGGACATTGAGGTCTGGGAGCACTTAGGGATTTGGGGTACTTCTTGGAGCTATGTGCAACCATAGGGTGAGTGGTTCACCTTAACCCATAGGTATGTTGTGTATAGGGTGAATGGTTCACCTTCCCCTGTTAGTATATACCCCAGTATGATATATGCATATATAGTGGTGGATGAAACATACGCTAAGTGGTTCACCTTCCCCTATGATGGTTGACATGTGTGTAGGGTGAGTGGTTCACCTTCCCCTACGATTGATGATGTATGCATAGGATAAGTGGTTCACCTTCTCCTGTGGATGCACCTTCTCTTGTGGATGCCTCGACATACATCCTACCCATGTAGTCTGAGACTCTTGGGAAGTACTGCTCATCTAGCCAATGAGTTGGGAAAAGAGGATAGGGACCATAGCACTACAGACAGACGCATCGTGTACTGCTGTACTCCCTATGTCTAGGATGCATGATGTTCAACAACTTGATCGCTCAAGATCAAGTCAGATTGGGTTTCTACCCTTGGTTATGTGGATTGACTTTTGCCAGTGGAGAGTGGCAAGGTCTTGTGACACACTCTCGATCCATTCTTCTTAGTATCTATATCAATCTTCAACAGAGATGAGACAAGATGCAAAGATAGTACATGATGGCAGGATGGCATGATGATTGATGGTCAAATATTGGCAGGTGGAATTCTCCCTTGTTGAGATAGAGTGTTAAATTGTGCAACTAGGGCCAAATTCCACTTTGGACAATTCATTTTATGGAGATAATTATTGCATTCAGTTCCTTTTTTCGAAAGGACCAAAATTGACCTAAGGTTCCCTGAAATTGGACAAGGAGAAATGTGTTTTTGAAGTGAAGCCCACACATGTGCAAATTATCAAGGTCGACATCACCATCATGTAGGTTCATGAAGCTCAAGAGACATGTCTTTTGACTCACGTTGACTCATATAAATAAGAGTAACCTCAAACCTCATTTGGCACCATCACAACTCATCAAATCTTCTCTCTCCTCATCTGATTGGGTCGTACAAGTTGCAGGTGCATATTTCTCTAACACGTGCAAATTTCAAGAGGTAGTTTGACTGGGTGTTGACTTTATGTTTCAGCGGAAGTTTGACCAACATTGAATGATGTGATTTTGACAGATTTGACTGCAATTTTGAAGTGTTTGACTCTATTTGACCAGGCCACATTGACTGGCACAGGAACTGAGGAATTTTGGGCTATTTGAAAATCCAGTGAAAATCTCCAACAATCTCTTGGGACCGTAGACCTATAACTTGGATTTGTCATATGCCACCATCCCTCAGCCTAACGGGTCTCCATTTGTCCTTTATAGGGAACCCCAACTCCCTATTCATGTTGAAGACATAGACCCTTTCCCATATTCTGATCATCATTCTAGGGTCTATGGTTCTAAGCCCCTGGCCAATCCAAGCATACTAATCCTCCTTCTCAAGGCGTGTGCAACATCAAGTGACCCAATTCCAAGGATAATGTCCCAAAGAAGAAGTGGGTGCAAAAGCCCAAGAATGAATTTAAGGTTGGATACATGGTCTTGGTTGATAAGCATCTTATCCCTGTCAAGATCCATGGAAAGGTTGGAATAGGGTAATATTATGTATCTAGACTTAATGGTGAGCTTTGGCCTGATCTTGTGAAGGCCAATTGTATCACCCTTGTCTTGGATATTGTAATGAACAAGGTTCGTATACTCAGAGGAATGCTTTGATACCAATGTAACGAACAAGGTTCTTATACTCAGAGGAATGCTTCGATACCAATGTAACGAACAAGGTTCGTATACTTAGAGGAATGCTCTGATACCAATGTAACGAACAAAGTTTGTATACGCAACAAAATACTCAGAAGATCTGGTATATAAGAATATCCATGATAGGACACTATATTATATATAAGAATATCCATGATAGGACACTATATTATATATAAGAATATTTGAATACAAGAGATGATGATTACAAATGAGGGTGAGGGCCTGCTTATATACCTAGGCAAGTACCCCTTCGCAGTGGTCATGTTTTTAGAGACATACCTCTTCAATACTAATTACTAGTTAATTAATTCTTATTTATAATTATTATTATTTATATTATTTTTATATATATTTTATTCATAACATTGCTTTCCTTTTCAGAAAAGCTTTTTCCTTAAAGCTTATTGCTGATAAGGCGTGTCATATATTCTTTGTCTTGGAATCTGTTCGCATCTTTTACGAATTCTTGGAGTTGTCAACTTTGTTGATACAAGATGATAGGATCCTTGGAGTGATAATAAAATTGTCGAACTGAGAAGAGATCTGACCATCCTAAATCAATCTTCTACGAAATCTTATGGTTACTAGAAACTTGTGATGAATTGTTATGGTAAGACTGGATTGTACTGACTTTGATATTCTTGGGAACATAAATCACTTGTTTCTGGTTTGGGTATACAGACTGGTTGAGATGTCTGCTTTTATGATTTGGGTGATGATAAGGAATTCTTGTGCCTTAATCTGTTTGTAGTGATTTCTTGGTTTATTGGATGTATCTGATTTCTTTCAGGTACAGAGGTTGCTTGATTAATTGCGAAATTTTCACTTGAAGTTTCCGTTGCTTGAACTGCAACTTCTAAGTATGTCTTCACTTCAACTGGTTTATCCTCTTTGTGAGTTGTGATATTGACTGGATCAATATTCGTTCCTTTATCTTCAACTTCGACTGTTGCGACTGGAGACTTCGATACTTCTTCTTGAGCAAGTTGTTCTAACTTGTTTTTTATCGACTTCTTGTCACTTTTAAGCTTCTTTATTTGCGTAAGAAGGTTTTGATTATGATTCCTTAGACGTAAAAGTTCTTTATTTTCTGAATTGTTGACTTTATCCTTAGTATCCTTCTCATCTTTTAAAACTCAGATTTGCTCTAATAATCTTTTGATTAAGGTCCTTAAGCGCAAATTTTCTTCTTCTTTTGTTGATAGACTCTTGTTGAATTTCTTTTCGATGCATTCCTTTTCTTCTTCTAATTTTTTTCTTCCTTCCTTAGACTTCTTGACCTTCGCAAGCAATTTTTGGCTATGGTCCCTTAGACGCAAAATTTCCTCGTCCTTTTCTGTGAATTTTTGTTCCAGTTTTGCAAGCCTTTCCCCTAGCTCTATTATTTGCATCAGTTCATTATCTTGACATTCTTATGCATTAACTAGTTTTCCACATGTTGAACAACATAATTCGCAAATTTTATGAATCCATGGATATTCAATGTATGTTTTACAAAACGGACATTTAGTCCAAAATAATGATTGTTGTGTGGAACTCATTTTTTTTTTTAATTCCTCTATAGCCCCTTTTCTTTTCTTTTTTAATTACTCAATATATAATATATTTTCCTCTTTTATGAGCTTTGAGAATATATATATATATTTACTTCCTTTTCCTTTTTTTATTTTCAACTTCTAATACTTTATTTAACTTAACTTTAAAAGGTACCCTTTTTATATGTTTTTATCTCGTCTAGATCTAACCCTTTATAACTTGGATTGAGACTATCAATCTTTTTATGATATCACCTCCTTTATGAGGTATGCCCGCTTAATTGCCTTTTAATTACGTTTCTATGAATGGATCAACAAAACTTTTTTTCCAACTAAATGGCTCAATAGTCATGACTGTATGAAAAATTATGCACCATAATAATTATGCACCTCAATATATTCTTTAATTAATTCGATGGTAGAGTTGACCATGCTGCATGGAAATCTAAAACGACAGCGTTGTGGAGTGTATCGCAAGGGAATATTACACTGCAATATGTTCCTTAATTAATTCAATGGCAGAGATGATGACAACGTTGACTATTAGGGTTCAGTTTGGTTCGTATTGGCTACAAAATATCTCCAGAAAATAGTAATGGGATTGGAGTAGCATGATCCGGATTATCCACAGTATCATGTTTAACCTGTCAATGTTTCAAACCCCAAAGGGGGTCTATCATCAGGACTAATTTTAAGAATATGATTGATAGTTCTTTGAGAGAAGACTCATGCGACCAGAGTATAAATAAACCTAAATCTTGATAAATTTTATATAAAGAAGCCGACCCTCATATATACATATGAATATTATAATAATTTTAGTTTAATTAATTAATTTTATTTTTTTTTTAATTGTTTTACTTAATTTATTTTTAATATGTAGATTATTATTCTTTTTTATTCCCTTGATTATAGATTAGTTTTATTGTCCTTTCTTATTTTTTATTTTATTTAACCTAAGAATCTAGAAATATGTTTTAATTAATATAATTAATCATAGATTGTTTTAATTAATTAGTTAATTAATTATAATTCTATCTAGTGTTTTTTATTATTTTATTTTATTTTAGTTAATTAATCCTAAGTAAATAAAGAAACGTTCTTGTTTAATTTAATTTAATTAATTAGTTAATTAATTTTATTTTATTTGATTAATTAATTTAATTCATAATTTTGTTTAACCCTAATTGATCAGGGTGGCAGGGTGGTGCAAGGCAAGAGAGTGGAGTCTCCTTCAGGTTGGAGCCTAAGAACACTTCAGAGGCAGGGTGGTGCTAGGGTAAATTGGAGCTTGCACATGACGTTGGAGCGTCAATTTAGTTGCAGCTGACAAACAGGGCGTTGGAGCATCTTTCAAGTTGGAGCTTGTAAACTAGGGTTTTGGAGCGTCCTCCCAGTTGCAGTTGGTAAATAGGGCATTGGAGCATCCTACGGGTTGGAGCCTATAAATCAGGGGATTGGAGCCTCCTTCCATAGGAGCTGAAAACTTGATGTAAATCGAAAAACAAATATTAAGAAGCGTTTAGTAGTTTTTGTCCCAGAGGGGTTTCCACGTAAAAATATCTATCTCTACTATCTCTGTTGTTATGCATTGTTGAATGGTATTGGTAAATGCTTATGTTTATTTGATGCTAATAACAATTAATGCTCTGCGAAGTTAAAAATATACAAATTGATAATAAGTACCGATTCACCCCCCTCTCAGTATTTGCAACTTCTTGGCCTCTTCCACAGAAAAAAATACTATAAAGAAGATAGTCACAGATCTTTGTTGCTATGATTTTCTCCCTAATAACTTTGACCATTGATAAGAGAAGCAAAACTCTCATGTCCATCATATCATAGAGATAAAAATTCATGTTGCAAAAAATGGATTCATCCTCAGACTTATTACCTCAGGGGTATAGAGGCTCAGACTCTTATACTACCTTCAGACTCCTTCCACAAATCAATGCAACAAACTTCGGACTTTGAGACATGGTCATGTCACTGTCTCACAAAGGCTCAGATTTATCACAAATATTCAGATCATCATTAGATAGCTTGGATTACTTCAGAGGTGACTTGAATTTCAGAGAGGATTTGTTACTTAACTTGAGAACCTCCAGACTTCTTCACAGAGATAATTCGGACCTTAGATATGTAACTCAGTTGACTGCTTTGCAACTCGTTCTAGCTCTGATACCATTTTGGAATTCGTTTGCAAACTAGAGTTTGTGATCATGATAATTACTTGTGACTGTTATATGTGTTTTTCTTTTAGCATTTACTTCAGTCAATTAGGTCATCAAGCAATTATACAAGTACAGTGCACAAAAAGACAAGAGACACCGTTAATTAGGCCAATGGCTAGGGCAAAACCTACAAGGGGAAAACCTAACAATCTTTTCCTTATAGAATCTTTGTCAACAAGAGAAATCCAAGTCACAGACAAACTGACCACTAGATGACCATTCTCCAAATCCCAAGTCAACCCTCCAAGATCTCTAAAATAAGCTGCCTCAAACTGTCCACAATTAGGTCTGCTTCTGTGTTCCATAAAGGCTAAACTTCATCTTCTGCTTCAGATCATGTCACGCATGTATGTTCTCTCTATTTCGTATTGTTCCTCAGATAATCTTGCACATATGCTTCAAAAAGCTGGTATTTTATGACCCAGACTTCATATGCTACCACAGATGTATATTCTTCTTGCAAGGTGTATTTTGGAGAGAGATGAGTGGTCTATTAATAGCCTTCAACAGGAGTGAGAGGGTGTCCATATAAGCAAGCCGACATGACTTCTTGGAGGGCCAACTTAGGCATTTGGAGAGACATAAACATACTATAAAATTCAATTTTCTTTTCTTTTAAATGTCCGAATGGGACAAGACAAAAACAATTTTTCTTTTGACTTATTACATAATATTATGAAGACTGAACCTAGTTACAAAATTCAGCAACTGTCTCTGTGGAGAAGCTTCTGGAAGTGAAAAAGGCAGTTTTATTTTGTTTTTTGCAGAGCCTATATGGTTCTCTCTTTTTGATGCATTTAGAAACAAGACTATTGCTGAAGAATAGCAGTTATAGTTCTTTTGATAATTTTAACTGGTTGTTAAAAGTGTTGAAGCTTGTGGTAGCTTAGGAAGGTCTTCTACATGAGCTTGGTATCTTAGCATGTAGGAGATGGTTAATTGCCAATGCATTTAGAAATAAAATACTATTTCTGAATAATAGCATTTTTATAGTTCTTTTGATAATTTTTACTGTTTGTTAACAGTCTTGCAGCTTGTGTTAGCTTCGGAAGGTCTTTTACATGAGCTTGGTGTTTTAGCATGTAGGAGATGGTTAATTGCCTCTTTAGGTGCTTGCTTGGTGGAGTAAGTGATTGATGACTTCTTTTCGAAGTTTAACTTAGGAAAAGTACAATAATTAAAGTTAATTAATTATTGTGGACTATTAAGACGTACTAAAGATAAATAATTTAATTATTCAAGTGACTTAGAGATGATCTCAACCATTGATCTCAAGTGAGGTGAGATCTAATCTCAACTGTCAATCACTTAGGGAGAGGTGGAGACATAAAGACGAAGAGGTGAAGACACAAGCCAAGAGGCAGCAACTGCATTTTGAGAAAGTGATTTTCTCAAAGAGGGAGAGAGCGATTTTCTCTAGAGAGAGAGGCTCATCTAGACTGAGGAGAAAGAGGAAGAGTGTAAGGTGATTCGGGAATATTTCCAGGATGCTGAGATTTGGAGATCGAGGGAGGCCAAATTGATGAAGTGTGAAGGAGGCTGCGAATTGAAGAGGCCAATTTATCCAGGGCAAAATTGCTGGTGAGAGGTGGGCCGAATTATCCAGGCCGAATTTTTTCAAGGGCTGATTTCCAGAGGTCCAAAATTCCTTGGGCCGAATTATTCTCAGTGGGGCTGAGTTACAGGTTCCAGTCATTGCGTTTTTCTGTGCATTTTCTCTGTGGGTCGAAACCCCCATTTTTGAATGAAGGAGAATTGTTATCAGTGTACATTTGTTGTTGTGATGTGGTTGGTCTCTCTATTTTCATTTTTCTGCTGCATATTTATTTCTGGAAGTTAAAATGCCAGTGATTTTATTTTTCCACAATTCAGAAATTATTTGGGTAGTAAAATAAATTTCTGGGAGTAAATAATTGTTGAGAGAAAATTTATCTAGACTGCTATTAGAAATTTAACAAAAAGCTTTTTCAAAGTGTCACCATGCATGTTGTAATTCACGAATGGTGCCCAGTGCAAACCTGTCGGCACTAATTACAGGGTCTGACCTGGAAGGGGCATTGAGGCACACAATAGAGGCAACCAGCTAGGGGAATTGATGTTGAGGCCTTCTGCATGAAACTCAAACCACTCAACTACTTGAACTAAGCCACTGGGCTATATGTATATTCATGTATATACCTCTTTTGAGGGACAAATATCAAGTGAAATATGCCCTTCTGAAATTTTCTCTAATTCAACCATGAGAGGCTCGTATGTTGTGTATGCATGTAGAATGGATTTTTTTTTACTATATATAGATAAATAAAAATATATTATAGATTATAGACAATGTGTGTGTATATGTGTGTGTCTATGTATATGTACGTGTGTATCTAAATGGTTGACACCCACATGAACAGGGCCTGCCCTCTCCTCAAAGCATGCGTAGGTGATGTATTGGGCTTCAATTGTTTGTCAGGACAGATTATCTGAAGCATGCCCTAGGTCACTATGATTATGCCTTGCTACACGTGGCCAATCTGGACCTCCCAAGCCACTGAGAGAGAACAGACATCTAATAAGTGCAGAACTATGCTTGAGCTCTGGGTCTAACTATCTCAATTTGTGTTTATATGCGCATGGACTTATGTTTGCAGGTTGTGTGTGTGTGTGTGAGAGAGAGAGAGAGAGAGAGCAGTTATATCCACATTGCAGTTCAAATTGGTATTTTAAACAATCTCCCGAAAGTTAAAATCATTGATTTGTGTTTCTATGAGGTGCAATATAACTAAAAGCCTTTTCCGTGATCTGCTCTTGCTGTTTGCCTATTTTAACAGAAAGTGTGCTGGTGACTTATCTATTTCAATTAGTTGGAAGTGATTTCATGATGTTTCGACGGCTTTTGTGTCATTAAATAACACTCTCTAATGGTCAGATGTGTACCACTATGCTTTTAAATAAAGGTCATATATACTAAATGCGATCAATATGCATACCTACCCAAGTCATCTTTCCTTAGCTGTTCTCATTGAGTAACAGTTTTGGAGAGATATGGTATGTGAAAATAGCTTGTGTAGAGGTTGACTGCTATACACACACATTCTTTTTGCCTTACCATCTTGTAAGGACAAGGTGGAATTGGTCCAAGGGAAATTGTTTATTTGGCAAAGAGACTTTTGCCTCGATAATTCATTTTAAACATGTACTGATATGGTGCTTTTTCAATACCTATCAGGAGGAACTGCATTCAATGGAGTTGTTGAAGAACTGAAGAAGGTGACAACTCGTGTTGCACATGTTCTTCCTGTCTCGGATGATGGAGGAAGCACTGCTGAAATAGTTCGTGTGCTTGGTTAGTGACAACTCTGGATCTTATAAATTTGTTTAATGAGATATTCTACTGTCTGTTGTAAAATGATTCTGATTTTGACAGATGTGTTTTAGGGGGGCCGGCTGTTGGTGACATTCGATCAAGATGCTTAAGACTGTCTGATGAAAGTACATCTGAAGCGTTGGCAGTTCGAAGGCTGCTTGGTCAACGTTTATCTTTGGATCCCTTGCAAGCAAAGGCTGAGTGGTGTGTAGTTGAAATCTCTCCTAGTTATATCTGTGATCCCTTTATGTTTGCCTATAATATTGCATAGCTTTTCCAGTTACTAAATTAGTACAAGTTAAGCTGAAAAAGTAGGTTAAGAAGACGGAAGACATGGAAATGGTGCAAGTTGAAATGTAAATGACACTAAGAAAAGGCCTCTTCTGTTGTGGTTGGACCAACATGTGGAGTGGTGTGCAGATCATTGCCTTTGTAAGGAAGAATATGATGTTGAACATCTCCCTCTTTGAATAGAGCATATAAATAAATAGTTTATTTCATTTTGAGATCTGGATAAATGGTTTAGCAGTATACTTCGTGAAGACATTTACAGGGTTGGTCACTTCCTTCATAAGTCAAAACAATCAATTTTTGCTTGTGGTTGCTTTCAGTGCTATCACGAGTTTTGAATTGACATTATAGGCCAGACTAGTGTGGTCCATCATTAGGGTCAATTTGTGAAGCATCATATTTGCATTATGGATGCCAAAATTTTGGTCTGGATTGTACATCAATATAATAGAAAATTCAGAGAAACTATTGAGATTGAAAAACGACTAAACAACCTAAATAGACATGATGCTTGGAAAGCCAGCCAGAATTGTCTCCGGACATTAACCAACAAGTAAGTTTCAGATTTGACATTTTTTTTATCTCCTTTTCTTTTTCTTTTCCCCTTTTGATTGTTGTTTGTTTCTTATATTTTTTTCTTTTACTTTTACCATGTAGATTTTCCTCAATTTAAATTTAACCTATACACTCTCTTTTAATTTAATCCTATAACAAAATAAAATAAAATAAGACATAAAATAATACAATATATAGTATATTTCTTCTTCTTAATCCTTAACTCTATAACTATAATAAGACAAAATAATACAGTATACTACTTTTATTTTAAATTTTTAAAAAACGAATGGGTATATTTTGTATTAGAAAGTTGTTGCAGTGGCACCAGTGAGCATAATAATACAAAAGTAAGGTAATTGTCTGAAGGGAAATCTTCAAAATTGTTCAAAATTTGGAGTGTTATCTCTCAATCTCTTCTTACAAGGAAAAGTCCTAACCTCTATCGGGGAGAGCCTAAGAGTACTATCAAGCAACGTACCTGCTGTCACTTTGGTGTTCTTGCTTCACTCTTTAGGCTAAGGAAATCCTAGCCTTGGGGGAATCCCTATCTCAACCTAAGCCTAAGAAGCTTACTCACTCTCAAAGGTGAAAGTCCTAAAATTCCTCAAGAAGAAAGAATCTCATAAAGATCCACGATCACAAAGAACAACATTGCTAGTCCAAGTCCAAGATGCCCAAGTAGGACATGTTGAAGTAGAAATGAGAGCTGATTGTGAGACGTCTCAAGCCCAATACGGATGTAAGAGTTTTAGTGCAAGTTGAGATGATTCAAAGGGTGTGTTACCCCTCTTGCTAGCAGGGGTACATATACTTTTTCAGTGAAACATTCATCACCATTGTAAGCCCAAGGTCACAAGTCAAAAGCATGTAAAATCCATGTGAGGTCCTATATTAGGTATCCTAGATTTGGGTCTTGTTGGTCGGAGTCTGTATTTAGTTGTTTTGTCATAGCATGCTCTATCTCGTGAAAGATTTGCCTAAGCACTCTCATCCCTCACCTGGTTGGAGGGCTTTTTGTTGAAGAATGTAACTAGTGTCGGTCTTCATAATTGTATTTGTCAAAAGAAAATTTATTCTAAAAGAATAATAACATTGAAGCATGGGTTTCATGCTTTTTCATTTATTTTCTACGTCATAGCCTCCATTGAAGGCTTCTAGGTTTTGTCAAGAGTCAAAAGAGTCATTGTCATATTTATTAGACCCTTCTTGGGCTTTTGTATCATGTAAAGAAATTTATTTTGGAGTGAAAGAAGTCATTTTGTCCCTCCTGAGTCCTCACCAAGTTGGCCCTGGCCTAGAGAAGTCGGCCATATTGGAGACAATTCGACCTTATGGAAGTAGTATAAATAGAGAGAGATCGATTCATTTGGAGACACACTCAATAGGTTTGATCTACAAGAGAAGGAGGTAGAAAAGAAGAGCGAAGTTAAGGAGAAGGAAGAAAGAAGCTGGGAAGACAAGAACCGAATTTCTGGTCATTTATATCTCACGCGTGCAAAGTTACTGGACATAAGCTAGGGCTAAAATTTTTGAATCTACTGCAAGTCCGAAATTTTGAAGCTGGGGGATGAAATTCTGTAGTTGGGGGCCAAAATTCTGGATTGAAGCTACATCTGTGATGCTGTCACTTGGAGACTTTGGTAGGGATCATCTACTGGAAGGAAGGGTTGACTTAGTGATTGGAGAAGGTCTTTGTCTAGGTCTAAAGGGTCTTGGTCTATCTCAATTTGATTTACTAGTGGAAGAGTTGATTGGATTTTCCCATATAGAGGGGTTTTAGCCCTGGCTGAGTGCCTACATCTAGTGTCGTTGATTTTTGTGTTTTGATTTGATATTTTCTTGATGAAAGAAGATGAAAGAAGAACATAAAGAAAGTTAATAAGACTACAAGAATATCACAAGTAATTATCAACATAAGAAAATCTTTCTGCCTTTCTGATTTTCTAACATGGTATCAAAGCTAAAGTGAAGAAGGAAGGAAAAAGGCAGCTTGAAGATCTACTTAAAAGGTCAAAGGATAAGGATCATATAAGAAGGGGAAGGTCGACCATCTATATCAAGAAAAGAAGACATGACAATGAAGATTGAAAATATAAGCCAGAAGGAGCCTCCAACTATAGGGCATGGAAAAAGAGGATGGATCTTATTCTTGCTAAGCATAAAGTTTTGGATTTTGCTCAAGGAAAAGTTAAGAAACCTACAGATGATGCGGGAAGGGAAATGAATAGAGAAACTAACATATTGTCAATGAATCTAATAGTAGATGGAGTGAAGGACAATCTAATCCCATACATATCCAATATAGACTCTGCACAAGAAATGTATGAAGCCCTCTCCAAGTTGTTTACCATCAAGAATATTGGTTAGATAGCTAGTCTCAAGAATGAACTAAGGACAATAAAGATGACAAAAGATGATACTGTGTCATCATATTTTGTAAAGATCTCTAGAATAAGAGATGAACTCCAAGCTATTGATGAAGTTGTACCAGAGAAACAACTCATAATTGCTGCACTACTAGGTCTACCAAAATCTTGGAACTCTTTTGCATCAGGAATTAGCAGTTGGAAAGATACCCCAACCTTTGAACAAATGTGGAATGCATGCAGTCAAGAAGAAGCCCACATCTCATTAGTAAGTAACAAGAAGGAGGATGAAGAAAGCAACACTTCAAATGCATACTCTGCTCATCACAAGAAAAAGGAAGCATACAAGAAGTTCAAAGGTCCAAAGAAGAAATTTGATCTATCAAAGATTGAATGCTACAATTGTCATAAGATAGGACATGCAAATATTGCCGATGAAGCTCCACCTATGAAGAACAAGACTACAAAATTCGAAGTCAAAGACTTATACTATTAATTCTCCCTCACATATCCTTCTAAGTCTACTATTTTATGTTTTGTATTGCTTTTCTTTATGTTTTGATTTTTAGAATTCATAATATGCCTTGTTAGAGATTCTTGAATTTTTTTGATAAAGTTGTAGGTGTCCCCCAAAAACATTGGATTAAGAGGGAGCCTTCACCATTTTACCAAAAGATAAGTATTTTGTTCTTTGTTTCATCTTTCATGTTTGGTTTCCTCCTCACATCAAGGCTTGTTTGTATTGTATACTAATAACCTTTTCTTTATACTTTCCTTGGTAGGAAAGCTTGCAGAATACACAAAGGTTATGGAGGAAACTTCAAAGGAAAGACTTGAGTCATGAAAGAAGTTCTGCTGCAAAGAAAACCCTTCAAGAATTGATATCCTACAAGGTTTGTTAAAGAACAACTCAAGGTATGTTTTAGATACAAGTTTTGTTACAAGGTTCTCTTCATAGAAAAGGTATGATCATTCTGTTTTGATATTTGCTTTATATTATTGACATATTTATGTCTAAAGTTTTGAGTCATAAAGAGTCTTGTTAGGGTGATTAATCATTAGATTGAATCTACCCTTGTTATACTATCTCTTGTTATTTGATCATTTTTGTGAAACCCTAACCCTTAGGGTTCACTATAAAACCCTAGCCTCTTGATGCTAAGGGTATGTCAATGTTGATTATGAAACCCTAGTCTTCTTAGGGTTTCCTGATAAATTCTAGAACATATGATGAAATCCTATTCTTTTGAAGTTTAGGATTTTGGTAATGTCATGGTAAAAGTCCTAGATTTTTAGGGTTTGGTTAATTAGGGCTTATGAACAAAACCCTTGTAATATTTATAGTAAGATCCTAGGAATGAAAACCTAGGTGTATATTCTTCTTATGATCAAAACCCTAGCCTAGTCAAAATTGTTATCTAATTTTGGAATCTAATGTTTACATCTTGGGTTTACATCATAGAAAGAAATTGATATAAGGAAATAACAATGAAACCCTAGAGATGGAATGCTGGTATGCTAACTTGATTGTTAGTATTCATTTTTTAGTTTTTGAAACCTAGGGTTTGTAAAACCCTAGTAAAGATTGATATTCTATGGCATGATAATGAAACCCTAGAACTATATTGTTTTCGATTATTGATATTATTTAGTTTTGATGATGAAATCTAGGGTTTGCAACAAACCGTAGTCGAGTTTGACATGTAATTCTAAGAGCATATTGTTGAAACCTTGTGATTAGATTGATATTTTGATTGAGTTTCTAAGGCTTTATGTCTTGAAGATGGAGTCTAGGGTTTATGACAAAAACCCTAGTAAGATGTTGAGGTATAGTATATAAAAGATGTGACCCTTGCTAATTATGAACCTAACTAGGTTTAGGTATTTGATGTCTAAAGCTTGAATGTTTTGATGCTTTCATTGTAATGACATGATTTTGATATAGTTAACTTCATGCTTCTATTTGTATTTGGTCGTATTTGCTATTAAAGTTTTGCAAGTACATAATCTTCAAGATGTTGAAGATGTTCGTAATTAAAGATGATAATAATGATGAGCATGATGAAGGAAGCTATAAGAATGATGATGATCATGATGACCTTGATGCCTTGAGAAAGAAATAAAGCCTTGAAAGATTGTAGTCTTTCCAATGTTATAAAAGAAGAAAGCTGTTGAGAGGGAGCTTGGTTAGAAGAAAGGTTATATCTCCCCAGTTAAGAGGGAGGACTTATTATGGTAGTCATAGTAAATACCTTGAACAAAGAATGAATGAAAGTACTTTAAACAGATGTTCATAATTCGTGAAGTTGCAAAAGACTTGAGAAGTACTAAGATTGTTTTTGATGCCACTGAAGAAATAAAAGAAGAAAGCTTCTGACAATTTATATTTGGATAGCTTGAGGATGATATAAGTAGCATTAGAATGATTGAGGACCTCGAAGGTTTGCGTTTACTTGTATATATATATTTGAAGGTTTATTATTGATTGGGGTTGTGCAGGATCTCTCCGTAAAAAGGTTGAACGTTTGAAGCATGCTTGGATTGGTGGATATATTTGATTTGGTTGATAAGGAGAGATGAAGCATCTTGTGGCAACAAGATGCTTGGGAGGACATCTGGCTGACATATGTGTTGATGTCTAGATCCCAAAGTAGGGAGGGTGGCATTGGTCTTGGAGCTTCGACCTTGGATACACACCTAGATTCCTGGGTTGGTGCTAGAGCCTAAAATCTTGATGGTACCTAGAGTGGCTAAAGCTTGAGTACACCTTAGTCCCACCCGATTAGAGTACTCTAGTCAGGTCTCTAATCTGTAGCACTCTGTGTGCTGTGACTCTTCATAGAGTATATCATTTTGAGATCTTCCATGTACCTCTGTATATATGTAATTATGAATACCTCCCTAGTTAAAAGGGAGTGTTGAAGAATGTAAACTAGTGTTGGTCTTCATAATTGTATTTGTCAAAAGAAAATTTATTGTAAGAGAAAATTATTATTGAAGCATGGGTCTCATTCTCTTTCATTTATTTTCTAGGTCATAGCCTCCATTGAAGGCTTCTAGGTTTTGTCAAGAGTCAAAAGAGTCATTGTCATATTTATTAGATCCTTCTTGGGCTTTTATATCATGTAAAGAAATTTATTTTGGAGTCAAATAAGTCATTTTGTCCCTCCTCACCAAGTCAGCCCTGTCCTAGAGAAGTCGGCCCTATTGGAGACAATTCGACCTCATGGAAGCAGTATAAATAGAGAGAGCTCGATTTATTTGGAGACACACTCAACAAGTTTGATCTACAAGAGAAAGAGGCAAAAAAGAAGAGCGAAGTTGAGGAGAAGGAAGAAATAAGTTGGGGAAGACAAGAACCAAATTTTTGGGCATCTATCTCTCACACGTGCGAAGTTACTAGATTGTAGTTAGGGCCGAAATTTCTGAATCTACATCAGGTCCAAAATTCTGAAGTTGGGGGCCGAAATTTTGTTGCTAGGGGCCAAAATTCTAGATTGGCGCTGCATCTATGAAGCTGTCACTTGGAGACTTTGGCAGGAATCATCCATTGGCAGGAAGGGCTTGGTGATTAGGGAAGGCCTTTGTTTAGGTGTAAAGGGTCTTGGTCTATCTCAATTTGATTTACTAGTGGAAGAGTTGACTAGGTTTTCCCCTGTAGAGGGGTTTTAGCCCTAGCTGAATGCCTACATCTGGTGTCATTGATCTTCATGTTTTGATTTGATATTTGCTTGATGAAAAGAAGATTAAAGAACATAAAAAAGTTAATAAGACTACAGGAATATCATAAGTAATTATCAACATAGGAAAATCTTTCTGCCTTTCTGATTTTCTAACACTTTTGGTGAACTCTCTTGAGAACTCATGGTTTTATGGGAGCTTGCATTTGTAGGAGTGATCTTTAGTGTATGGGCTAGTCCAACTTGCGTCAAGGTGCACCTATTCCACATGGTTAGAGTCTTATCAAGTATGTAGGTGATCTTGGCCTTAGTGCAGTGTTCCTCATGACAATTCTCACAACATAGTAGTCTCATATGCCAACTTTCATGTTTCTTGAGGCAGTTCATGGTTCCCAATGCAAAATTGTCCAGGTGGTCAAAAAGTGAACCCAATCTCAAAGTGCAGAGCATGATTAAAGGATTCCTTGCACATGGAAGTTTTCCAATCTGATCACGAAGTGAGAAGTTATAACATTAAACTTAGTCAACATGTCAAAACAGGTTTTCGGGTGACAAAACAGGGGCATCATTGGGTTGTTTGTAACATGTATTATGTCAAAAGTAATCTACTTAAATAGAGGAACAAAACCCATGATTTAGATTTTGCAAAACCTCAAGGGCATTAGAGATCATCCACTTGGGCATGCTGATGTGGCATGATAGGTTTCCACGAAGCTTAACAAGGGAAAATCTTGATAGAATTTAATATGTAATATGTCAAAATTGATCTACAAAACGAGAAGAACAAAACCCATGTCTACATTTCTCAAAATTTTGAAGGGCATTAGAGCTCTATCAGGGCATGATGATGTGGCAATGCTGGGCAAGATATGAAGATTCTGGGAGATACCCAATTCAGATCCAGATTGGTTTCATCATACTCAGGTGCCAAAATTGTTAGAAAGTCAAGGGCATTGGAGATCCAACTTCCATGTTTTCAAGTCGAATTACTAAACGGAAAAATCAAGTAAAAAATAACTAACACTTTTGAGACATTAAAGCCTTGGTAATATTCTAGAATATTGTTCCATTTATATGTGGTATTGCGAGGCTTGAAATTCAAAGAAACAAGAGAAATATATTAGTGCATGGGAACTTTTCACTAATTAGCTTTTAAAAGACAGAGATCATGTTCAACGACTGCGCCTAGGAATACAAATAATGGTTAAATTACATCAAAATTGATGAAATCTCATTGTTTAATCAAGGGATGTCATTATCATGAAAAGGTTAACCATCATTATGTTTGTTTAGCACTCCATATTTGCATGATTACATAAATATCAATGAATTGTATAGTGAGGATATCAAAGTTATGAGTAGATGGTAATGATCAAATGTGCATAAAACAATTCCACTGGAGATTGTAAATGCTAAAAGTATCATAATTGTTATCCAAAGATTCACACCAATGTGGAAATAAGTGTTACTTGGTAGTGATGTCAATCCATGATACACTATTTCAAACAATGATGAGGTAGTGTACTTATCCTTCAAAATCAAAACCAAACCACCAAAATATTGCAAAGAGAGAGGCGTACTACCATCACGCCACAACTATATTATCACAAGTATGAATGACACTTGGACTGTAGAATGCATACTGTGATGATTCATTAAGCGCACATTGAGAATATAACAAGCAATAGTGAAGAAAAATACATTGATGCTTGTTACCGCTCAAACTAGCAAGGGACCTAAGGGGAATCCCTAAAGGAAAAATGCTAGGCCAAGGGCAACAAATGGAGTCTTAGCCCACTGTGACCTCAACTAAGGCTCCCTTCTTTTTACGGACTTTTAGCAATGGGAGGAGACCCAGTGTGTGTGGAGTCACTAATGAAGGATAAGTCAATGGATATGAGTGACCTGAATAACCCTTTCCCAGAATTTGAAGGATGAAGATTGCTTTCTTTGTAAGCAAGGTACTAGGTAATTTAGGGAAAGGAAGAGAGGATTTGAGGGTTAGGTTTATGGGATAAGACTTGTGAAAGAGTTTCCCAATCCCTAAAATCCTTGTTAGAATTGGTATCCTAGATGGTTCTTGAAGAATGGTCTTCCAAAGGAGGGGGATCACACGGGGCCAAGTGGACCCAGTCTAGGGTACGAGGAAGGAATGTAGCAACTAATGATATTCTTACCCTAGACAAGGTGGAGAGAGGATCAAAGAAAATATAATTACTCAAAGATGCTGGTTTGACCCTGGGAAGTGCTAGCCTCGGGGATGGTAGGGCACGTTTTAGTCCCGGAGCTAGGGCTTGGCTTTTCTCCCAATTCCACTGTCAGAATGTTTACAAATTTGGAGCAGGGCTAGAGGAAAGGCCAGCGCAAGAGACCCTAGGAAATCAAATTTTTTTAATGGCTAGCTTGTTGGGAAATTGATGCCCTAGGCACCCCAATGGGGCTAGACTTGGGATAAGGTGAAAGGATAAGGGTTTTAGTGACCACCCTTGGTAGATCCATGCCTTAATCCTTGGGAGAATGGAGTCTATGTTGATTATGTGTAAAATTTCTTGGTTCCTAGTCAAGGAGGCCTCAAAATTACTTCACAAACCCTCTAGGTCAAGTGAAAGTAATCTTGCGGGCTGCAGCTTTTATAATTCAAATGCACAAGAGGAATGGCTTATCAAGGTCAAATTTTACCCCTAGGAGATTTCGCTCATACTACATGGTACATATAGGGAGAGAACGTTATAATAGAGACAATCCCACAATATTAAGCAATAATTTGCATGCAACAATTAGCCCTATTAAAATAATGAAAATCCCAATACAACATATATGACAAAAGTAACAAGAATAACATCAAAATTTCGTACTTACATGGAGTATAGTATATCCAAACATTCACAAATGACAATAGAGAAGCTCCAAGAGAAGATAAACCTATAACCATACATCAAAATTCATCCATAAATGCTCCAATTCATCCTCCAGAAAAAAGTGTGAAATTCTCTAAAGAAGAGAGAGGTCTAATCCAAAGTGATGATGAGAAATGATCTCACCTCACTTTGTATTTATACACATCTTAGGAGTTCGAATTAGCCTCCTTGGCCTACATAAGTCCCAAAAACAAAATAATGTGCTAACAATACAACTTTTGGTGACAAGCCCACCAATTTAGCTCAAATGAAAAAGTAAGCCTCTCAAGAGGTCAAATAATAATCTATGCATGTCGTAGGGCCCTCTAAGAGGCCTAATGAGGTCCATGGGTGCCATAATGAAGAATAAAACCCTCAAAAGTAGTGGACAAGTGGTTGGCCCCTTGTAATAACCTATGGTGCCCCAAATGACATGTGGGGGCACACAAGTGTCCTCATGGGTCTCCAAACAAATTGAAGATGCCCGTGGGTCGCCTGCAAAGGATAGGATGATAGTGTAGGTGATGCCACATCATCGTACAAGTCCTGGATCATTTGCCAAGTGTATGGTGTAGATCTGGGGACAACTGGGCATGATAGATCAGGTTCATCCTCCTCGTCGAATAAGTGAACCACGAGCAATCTCTGAATGGCTGTGGGAATCCATGGAGTGCTTGCTGCTGCTGTGGAGGCCCATGGCTCTCAACGCTCACCCTACATGTGCCAATGTAGCCCTTTGGAGGATTAGGACCTTGTATAGGGAGATGAAACCCAAATGGAAACCATCTGCAATTCTGCATATGATCCAATGCGTCCCCTAGCCTTCTAATACAACAAGTCATTAGAGAAATAAAGTAAACGAGCTTACCTAATCATGGACCATAGGTGGGGACTTCATAATGGCCTGCCCTTCCATAATGGGTTTCAGAGTGTGCCAATGTCTCTCAAATTCCAAATGGGGTTAACCAAGTGCCCTATTCGGTGGTTTCTACCTCCAAAGGGGATAATATAGTCAAGGTACATGTTGACGTTTCTAATTTTACTTAGTTTATAAACCCTTCATGCACTTTTTTTGATTTATTCCTACCTACTTGTTATTATTATTTAACAAGTTATTTAGAAAGTAAATACTGAAAATAAACACCAGTGCATGCTCAACATGTTACGGATCAACAACTAAAAGAAACAAGAACAAACACACCACATGACACCGTTATTTTTGGACCAATGTCCCCTGAAAAACCCAATGCGGGAAAACTGGTGCAACTATCTGAGGGTTTTCTTATTAAGCAATATCAGAGAACAATCAAGGTGCCAAAATTGGCCTACCCAACAGAGAATTTCCTTAGCAGCTATACCTCACAGTTTGAGAGAAATCTCCTGGCTGAAACCCCGGAAAAAATCCTTCCGGCAGTTCCTCAGCACAAAATTGCTCTGCAACCCCAGCGTCTGCCCAATCTGGACTGCGTTAGCCCCTCTCTGTCTCACGCTGGCCCTGCATCAGCCTTTCTTGGCCTGCGTCAGCCCTAGGAGGCCCTGCGTTAGCTTTCTGGGCCTCTGTGTCAGACATGCTGGCCTCTCTGGTGCTCTACGCAACACTTGGCTGCCTTTGCGTGAGCCCTCACTGGCTCTGCGTCACTCTCCTTGGCTGCTGCACTGCTCTCCCGACACAATCTTTGCCTTCTCTGTTTTTCTGTATTCAATGCCCCTCAGCTGCTCTCCCGATTATTGATTCTACCTCTCTTAGCAAACCCCGCTCTAGAGAATAGAATGACTGATCATCTGGTGTATTCTCCAAGTGATCCTCAAGCCTCCTCTTATACTTTTCTTGTTGACATCTCAATGGACGAGATTAAGTCCCTAATCAACGACTAAGATTAGGTCTGGCTTTATCCATGTCTTTTGGACCACTATAACACAGATTCATATTAATACACATTAATATTTTATTTTCTCTAAGTTTAGACTTAGGGACTCCATTAAAAATATTAATTATTTTAATATCTCCTGATCTGTTTAGAATATGCCCAAACCCTTTCTGGGTATTGGAGATCTCATGTGCCCCAACCTCTCCACCAAATTTCGTCGCTAGAGCACATCTGATGCTACCCCAAATCAACAGTACATCCATCAAAAGGTGGTTGCATGTGACAGATAGGTGAATGAAGTAGGGGATGAGAAGGGGCAGCCCTGGGTCACATGCTAGGGATACAAGGGTAGCTAATAAGAGGGAAGCCCAAACTTGGGTTTATAATGTGAAGGAGGGAGCAATCATGGTACATGAGGTGCCCCGACCTTGGTTTTTTCACCCTTCTTTATATGCCTTTTTCCGTTTTATGATTTTCTTTGATTAACTGCTCGAGGCTCAAGGGGTTAGAGCATGATGTATAAGATACAACAATGAATTTTTAAGGTGGGACAGTTCATCGCCCACTAGGGGTTGGGACAATAATGGGTTCCTATATTATGAAGAAGGCTCATAGAACCTGTAGGGACTAGGGTGATGGCCATGATGATGGGGTAGAGCTCATGTATTGGCTTTTGTCCACGTGCTAAATGTTTTTGTCTTGACCATCTTTTGCATTTTGTGTTACTTTTCCTGTTGAATTTGGCCATATATGATGTTAACTTTCTTTTCAGCTGCATCAACTTGCAGGCTTCATTTTAGGCCATGACCCAAGGTGTGGGCAAGGGGAAGGTGCGAGCTAACCCTATGGGGACCTAATGGAGGGATGTGGACCCAGGTGGGAGAAATGATGGATGGGGTGATAATGACTGGAAAGAGGGCAATATAAGCAGATAAGGGAACGAGACCACACAACCAAAGTCGGGGTTTCCCATGAAATACCATCCTTGGAACCAAATGGTCAATAAAAGAGGTCCCACGAGATTAGAATCCATGGTTAATTCCTAAAAGGGGTCTAGGGGACAAAAGCATAGGCCTAGCCCATTCGTTCCACCGAATCCCCTCATTAATCCATGCCCAAAAGTGTCCATGATAAGCAAACTACAATACTCAATTTCAAAATGATAAGGCATACTTTTAGATTTGGGAGGCCCAACTTCAAACATACGATCGTGGCAGATGGGCGAGGGATCACTTGGCTGGCTCAAGTGGTGGAGAAATGGCATAATGAGCTAGCTGATGGCTGCAAGGGGTTGCTGGCTGTCGGCTAAGGACCATCTTGGAGAAATTTTTTCTCCTAGGGATATCACCCACAAAATGGTGGGTAACAAAACCTTCCAATCTTGTAGTCATATTGTGTGTTATCTCAACGAGCATGATCATCTAAAGTTGAATCGATTAATATCATATTCAACACCTCACTCATAACTTTGCATCGATTCTTTGAAATCACTATTGCAAGACTATTGAATTTGTTGGGCATTGTTACCCACCATTTTGTGGGTAATATCCCTAGGAGAATTTTCCTAAGTTTAGACTTAGGAACTCCATTAAAAATATTAATTATCTTAATAAATTTTTTCTAGGTGGAATTTCCCAAAACGCTTTCTGGGTTTTTTGGAATACATGTGCCCAAGCCTCCCTGCAAAATTTGAGGCTTAGAGCACATCCGATGCTACCCCAAATCAACTCTCCCTCTTAGCGAGGAATGTGCTCTAGCAATATATTGCTACTGCATACTGCTTTGACTCTGAAGCATCGTCCTTTGCGCTGCTGATGTTTGACATGCTGTCCAACAACTACTGCGTTGTTGCTCTATTTGTATTGCTGCCTATGACACTGACACTGCCAATGCTACATTTGTACTACAACTCCCTTTCAAATGCTACATCTTCTATGCTGCTAGCACTAACACTGCTAACACTGCATCTGTACTACAACTCAGTTGTTGAGAGAAGCAATTGAAACACATCCAAAATTACTGAACTAACTGGTTTCAGTCTGATACCATGTGAATGTTGGAACAAACTGCTTCTAGTCTCTGCGTTGACCCTCTGAATCTACTGCGGTGCTGTGGACCTCTACTCTGTGCCATCTACATTGCTGCCAACTCTGCTTTGCGCTGTTCAGTCTCTGGTGCTTCTAGCCACTGCAACTGTCTCCCTGACACTCCTTGGCATCAACCGACACTAGTCCATCCTGCTACTATTGATTTGGGCTCCTGTAGCAAGGTATTGATCCAAGAGGTGGACTCCTCAAGGATCTTGCCCATCTGTAGCTCTTTCGAACTACAACTCCAAATCAACCCAGTTCCCTCCTAGAGGTATCTCGACTGTCATGGCAAACTCCTCTTGTTTGATCTTCGCAGATGCAACCTTAGGATGGTGCTTCTCATCCTTGTCCTTTTTCTTCAAAGGACACTGGGATGCATAGTGGCCCATCTCGCCACATCTGAAACAATTCACCTTGGAGACGTCTTTCTTTCTTCTCTGTTGCCTTGTTGTCCTTTGATGCGAGGGCTGCATTATCCTCCTCCTCCTTAGGCTTCGACCCACTGCTGCTGTTGCTTCCGTCAAGTTTGACCTTGACCAGGTCTCTCCTCAACTGCTCTTGTTTTAGAGCTGCCCACATCTCATCCCAACTAGGCAATGTTGCTCTTCCAAGGATACTCTAGACAAAGACTCGCTACTCATCTGAGACAGAATTGAGGGCCAGTTTAACAAACTTTGAATCCTGAGGTGTATACCCTGAAGCAAACCACTCGTTATGGGTTTCCTTCAGCTTCGTGAGGAATGGATCCACACACTCTCCCTTCTACATCTGAGCAGATCTCAGCTTCTGCCCCAAGTACATCTTTTGCTGCTTGGAAGATCCCTGATATAACATGGCCAAAGCATCCCACATCTCCTTAGCAGTCGCTCTACTAGCAACGTGGCACACCACGTGATCCTTGACTCCATCCAGGATCATCCTCTTGGCCTTTGCCATCTCAGCCTTGTACTTCTTCAGTGGATCTGCATCTGTAGGTTCAGCCACCACGATGTCGATGTACGTCTTGAGGGCATGCTCATCTAGAAGGAAAGACATTCTAGCCTTCCAGATGACGTAGTTGGATGCTCCGTCCAACTTGTCCTGATCCCTCAAGCCATAGGTTGCCATATCTGCCGAAAATTTCGAAAATCTCCTCTTTGCTTCTCACTGCTACTGCTCGGCGGGAAGTCTTCTGAGGAAAAGTTCCCTCAATGTGCTTCTCTTCTTTCTTTTGACGTTTTTCAGCCCAATAATCTGCCTGTTGAAAATTTGCGTCCCACCAGCGCTCTCACGCTGAGGCTTCAGGGCTGCTCCCTCTGCCCTGACAAAAATTCAAACTGGAAGTCCTTCTCTCCGTCGACTCACTTGGAGAGAGACTGCCTTGAAAGTCTGCCCTCCCGGCTTGGAACTTCGTCAACCCTCTAGGGGTTTCGAATTGCTGTCTCCTGCAACTTTTTCAAACTCCCTTCTTCTGCTCAACGCTCGATCTACCGACTCTGCTCTTCTTGCTTCACCTGTAGCTCCGATACCATGTGAAAATTCCTCAACAGGAATCCCTACTGCAGCAAACTGATGTTACTTCTCCTACTTGTTAATCCATACAAGTTATTTACTGTGTTCTACTGTAAAATTGTAAATATCGAAGTAAATACTACTGCAACCTTCACTTTATTAAATTATAAGCAGAAACAAGATACTGAGCAAGAAAAAAAATACAACACGATAGACACCGTTATTTTTGGACAAATGTCCCCGGAAAAACCCAATGCAGGAAAACCGGTGCAACAACTCTGAGGGTTTATTATTATTAAGCAGTAGTTTTGAATACAACTTTGGATGCCCTTCTGGCAATCCAGTTATAGAGAAAAAGACATTGACATAAAACTTAGTGAGATTACCTCACTTCACCCGGCAAATCCCGACTGATCTGGCAGCTGAACTGACTATCCCCGGCTACAACTGTGCTACCCCTTAACAATAACTGCGTCGGCCTACGTGGAGCTCACTGAGGCTCTGCGTTAGCTTTGTGCTGGGTCTCCTTGCCTCCTAGAGCTTTGACATCAACCCTCCCGGCTGATTTGACAACTGCCCGACAAATTTCGAACTTTTGCTAGAAGACAACTTTGCCTCTGCGCTGGCCCTTCTGGATCTACGTCAAGCACTATGTGGGCCCTCCTCGCCCAACCTCAGTCCTTCTTGGGTCTATGTTGTCTCCACTGTTGCTTCTCTGCCTCTCTGCTGAGTATTCGGGGTCCCGGAGAAGATACTCCAACCCCAACTATCCCTGTCCCTCAACTGCAAGAAATCTACCTGATCAGAATTTCATCTTGAGAACTCCTCACTCCAGAAATTCGATCTCTTGATCTCTCTCAGTGTATTTCCCAAACGACCCTCAGGGCCCTTCTTATATATTTCTGTTGGACAACCAACTGTCTAGATTAACTTCTAATTAAATGCTCAGATCGTTTTGACTTAATCTCCGTCTTTTTCTAGAAGTTACACCCACAATTAGATTAATACCCATTAATATTTTAATTTTCCTAAGTTTAGACCTAGGAACTCCATTAAAAATATTAGTTATCTTAATAAATCGTTTCTGGGTGGAATTTCCCAAAACACTTTTTGGTTTTTTTGGAATACATGTGCTCAAGCCTCCGTGCAAAATTTGAGGCTTAGAGTACATCCGATGCTACCCCAAATCAACAGGGGCAGCATCAATAAATTTCTGGAGTAATTTACTTCAACAAAATTCTTCAGCCAATAGTGCCATTTGCTGGAGCAATTTTCAGGTGCCAATTTTTTGTATCAATGAAGTGATTGGCATGTAGTTTCATGCTCAAAACTTAATAAATAAATTGGCTGAGTTATTGTTGTTCATGTCCTGAGTAAGGGTTTTTGATTTGAATGCATGCAAAATGTTTGAACAAATGTCTCTACCAGAACGGTTGCCTTTTTTGCAAACAAAGCATTTGAAGAAATGTTTTCATGCAAAGTGTTTGTGAAAATATATGTAAGAGAATTTTGAGATTTTTTGCAAGATTTATGGGCATATTTTGGTTAGGGACGTTACAGTTCAAGAGGGCATTGTTTTCTTCTATATTTTTAGCTATTCTCCTCCCAAGTCTAGTGAAGGATTACTCTAAAAGATAAGGAGCAAGCCTTTGATTTCTTCTGGCTGTCAGATCAAAGCTCAATCCAGTCATCTAAGTGTCCAACCCTATTCCCTCTAGGATCTTTTTCAATGTTTTGTGTGGAATTTTCTAACCCTAGTTAATTACAAATTATTTCCTAGCAAAATTTCCTTGCCGATTTCTAATTTTCAGCTTCTTGAACAAAAATGTTCTGTTAGGATTCTAACTGTTAAACAAATATTTAATTTTCAGTGGAATAAAAAATTCAAACTTCCAATTTCATCTATTTCACCAATGCAATTAACCTTTGTATTTCATTATATTACCCTTCTTTTTCTTATAAAAGTCAATTAGTTTAATAATTAACGTAATTGCTAAGTTTAAAGGTCAATTAGGCGACTTCTACATGCCTAGACAGTTGAGGCGTACGCAGAAGTACCTGTCTGAGCTACTCTCATCAGCAATGGGTGCAATCAGTAAGGATTTGATATTTTTTCTGTCCTCTCACCCCTTGGTTTCTAATTTTGAAGCCATTGATATGGAATTAGTTTCTTGTAGGATAACTTGCAATAGTCATTAGACACACATCATTGATATAACTCCTTGCTGGTAATGATTACTATTATTATTTTTCAACCTTGGTTCCAGTGTGTGGGTTGAGTGTTATCGTTCTGCCATTTTATTAACGTATTTTCTTTGGTTCTCTTTTTAATTATGTGAAGCTATCTTTATAAATCCTTTTATCTTTTTTTTCTGAACTTGGTGCTATTTATGATCTACTATTAAGAGATTTAGTACTATTAGAAATTCTTTCACGTTTGAAAAAATATTCTAAGCTCTTAAATATTTCAGCTTTTATTTAATGATGAGAATACATGAACCATATTGAGTTTTTGTTAGGTATGAAATTGTTGAAGGAGAGCATGTACTTTGGAATGGCGTGTCTAGGCCCTATAGGGAAACTATTCGTGCTTTTTTAGTATATTTTCAAAATCAGGTACTATTTCTGAACATTTTTACTTTTCATAGATAAATTGATAACTAATTGTGTACATTCTTATACATGATTGTAGAATGTTAGATTTAATTGAATAGTTTCATATTCTATTGTTGATTTTCTTTAGTTACATTGATGATATTTGTTTTGGAAATAGTAAATTTATCAAGTGCTACTATTTGTATTTGTGACCTCCCAAACTCGCAATTCAGATGTTACAAAGCCCTTGAGTAAAGTGCAAATCTAGGGGAACTTAGGAAGGTTGCACATTGTTTTTTTTCTACACAAGGTGAATCGGTAATTGCCAGGCCTAATCTATGGGAGACCCAGGATCAATCCTCGTAGCTGCCACTATAACACGAGGAGTATATCCAACTACCTGCAAGTCGGATATACTAAGATCCTTATGATTTTAGCAAGAGCGAGACTCACGTGCCGCCAAGGCGTGGGTGGGGAATTTGCTTCTCGAGCCGCCACCACAACAGGTCAATGTATTCAATGAGATTTGAACTGTGGTCTCTTGAGCTTCGCCCAATTAGACTTACCGTTAAACCACACATCACTGTACATGAAGGTTGCACATTGTTACCATAACAACACTTTCTCACTTTAGGGTGGTTCTTTTCTAGCATGTTACCTCCCCAACCCTCACTTAATGATTAAAACCCTTATCCACAAGGTGCAACTCAAGAGGGAATTACAAGGATGATTACCATTATCACCTAAGCAATATATCCTCTCACTTTAGGTCGGTTATCCTCTTGCTCCAATGGAGTTTCCCTAAAAAATATGGTTATCAAAGCTAAATTAGATATAATGGAAGAGTTTCATATTCTATTGTGTTGATTTGCTTTAGTTTGATGATATTTTTATTGGAAATAGTAAATTATTTAAGTGCTACTATTTATATGTGTTAACTCCCAAACCTACAATTCAAATATTATGAAGTCCATTAATAAAGTGCAAAGCTAGCGGAAGTTAGGAAGATTGCACATTTTTACCACAATAACACTTTCTCTCACTTTAGGATGGTTCTTTTCTAGCATGTTACCTCCCCATTTCTTACTTAATGATAAAAACCCTAATCACAAGGTGCAACTTGAGAGCGAACTATGAGGATGATTACCACTATCACCTAAGGAACGTATCCTCTCACTTCAAGTCGATTGTCCTCTTGTTCAAATGGAGTTTCCCTAAAAAATAGGATTACCAAAGCTAAACAATGAGACACAATGGGATATAAGAGAGTAGCTTTAGCAAGATGTTGTTGTAGCATAAGAAAGTAAAAAAGGTGATAGAAGGATCAAGAGGTTTGTGCCAATCCAAACGATGGAAACTAAAGTCAAGAGGCTGATCCAAGAGGGCAATTCATAAATGTTTAAGGCCTGCACATACATGCCTTAATAAACCTTAATAATCTGAAAATGAATGCAAAAAATTGTGCTAGGAGGGCACCTAATGTGCCACAACAATGCTATGCCATTAGGGTAATGCTTTACACAATGAAGTATTAATTCAACACCCACTGGATAAGATGTTAAATGGAAGAGGATACCATCTTCTATAAGACAACAAAGGATTCAAGAAGGAGAAACTCCTCACATAAAACACTTCCAATAGGGTTGATATACCCTTCTCTCTTGGCCCTAGAAAACAAGTTCCAACAATCTCTACCACAATTCATCAACAATTATTAAAAGAGGAAGTTGTAAGCCACACATTGATAGGAGAAAGTGTTTACACTTCACATCTGATCCAAGAAAAATATATCCATTAAACTGCAAGGAGGGGAACTCCTCCAAAATCCAACCAGGAGAAAAACATTTATATAGGTTTGGTCTCCATCTTCATCTACAATAAGTTAATAATATCCAATGTCAAAACCCTTGATCTATCCTAAGGAGGAGTAAATAAACAATATGCTCCAACTAATAAACCAACAATATATAAAATTCCAAGTGGTAATGACACCTGTACAAACATCAAATAATGAATAACCTAAGATGTGGCACACCTCCATCAAAATGGCAATATGATCAATGTCAAAGATGCAATGTCTAGCCTCAAAAGCCTCCAAGTGTAGCGCTTCATAACAAACTCCTCAAGGTACGTAATGAAACCCCAAAGTGACATGTGTAGCTCCTCAAAGGTGGATGCCACGTCAATAGCATAGAAAAAAGTGCAATATAATCTCCAAAGTGGGACATCTCCTTGAGGAAAGGCACGGAATCATGTAGACCTCCACAAAAGAGCAAGTGTAGCTTCAACAAAGTAAAACATCCCATCAATGGAGCATGGAAGAATGTGCAATGAAGACTCTTCCAAGGTGGACATCCTCTTCCATGAGGGTTTGAACCAATTAGAACCCAAAACGTAACAAGTATGGTACTTCAAGTAAAAGTCCAATCGATAAAGGTGTGTAAAGAGTCCTCTAGAGGTGGATCGCTTCAGAAACCCTCAAGACTGTACACCCTCATCAATAATGCATAAGCTTAATCTCCAAGGTGTAACCATGTGTGGCAACTATAGATCCATAAAAGGATTCATTCCTTCATAAAACGATGTGCAAAGGACATGTTTTTTTTAACCATGTGGTGAATTGGTAACTGCTTGGACTAATCTAAGGGAGACCCAAGATCAATCCTCGTTGCTGCCACTATAACACCAAGAGTATATCCAACGACTTGCAAGCCAGATATACCAAATTCTTATGATTTAGCAAGAACCGAGACTCACAGATAAGGGGAGTCTACTCCTTGAGCCAAGATCATAGCAGAACACTATACTCAATGAGATTTGAACCACGGTCTCATGGGCTTCACCTAGCGAAACTTACCATCAAACAACACCTCATTGTATGCAAAGAACATTGTTACTGCTCAAACTAGCAGGGGTCCTAGGAGGGGATCCTGAAGGGACACCTACTAGGTCAAGGGCAAGAATGGAGAAATAGCCCACTGTCACCTCAGCTAAAGCTCCCTACTCTTTACAGACTTTCACCGATGGGAGGAGATCTGGTATGAAGGGAATCACTAGATGAATAAGTCAGTGAAGGGGTAAAGAGTGATTCCTAAGGGCCTATTCATAAGAGAGACTCAATTTTGTGGCTTGCTTGCTTGAGAAGCAAGGTGTAAAGCTCTCTAAGAAAGGCCAAGGTTATTTCAAGGGCTAGGTTTTGCAAATAGGACTTGTGAAGGAGGGACCTAGTCCAAGAGATCCTTGTGAAAACTTGGATTCCAAGTGGCCTTTGCGAAATTATCCTTAAAAGGTTATGGGACCACATGGGACCAAGTGGACCCAAAATTAGGTCAAGGGAGTGGAGTTGATCAATCAAGGGTATGCTTGACCTAATTGAGGGGAAGAAAGGGATCAAAAGAAGAATATTCAACAATCTTAATACAATGATCCCAATGAGGTCACTAGCCAAGGGAATGAAAGGGCAAGAAACAATCTCAGAGCTAGGGCTTGAAGTATCTCGAGATTCCACCATCAGAATGGCTTCAAATTTGGAGGGCTCCTATGAGACACAACAACACATTAGAGGCTAGGAGATTGATTTTTCTTTGTGTAACTTGTGAGAAATGTGATGCCCTAGTCCCCCTATGGAGGCTAGGCCTAGAAGAAAGAGGGAGAGATGATAAAGATTATGCTTTTTGGTGATCACCTATGGAGGAAAATTGCCTAATCCTTTGGGAGAAATGGAGTCAAGATGATTCCAATGCTTGGAGTGATATTGTTATGAAACCAACTCACAAAAAGATAGAAAAGATAGATGAACGCCTTAGAAATAAGCCTCTTTGAGGGGGCAACCTCCTTTACATTACACAAATGAACAACTATTAGATGATTCAAATGACAAAACCTCCTTTCTATAAATAGGAGTCTAAGGGGTCACAATATAACCAGGCCGACTTAATAATAATAATATTAAGGCACAAAAATAACAATAGAGGGATTCTATGGGGCACAATAATAACAATATGGGGACCATAGGGGCACAACGATAATAATAAGGGATACAATGACAATAGTAATGGGGGAATCACTAATATTATAGGGACCTAACATGCCTGTCTCCTTCAAAAAAGTGTTGTCCTCAATGCTTGAGCAGTTCTGGATGCTTTTGTATAAAATTATCATCCTCCCATGTGGAATTTTCAGTGGATAAGTTCTTCCACTTGATAAGATATTTCGAAATTGATCGATTTCATAGCTTTCGAGTTCTTGTTTCTGTGACTGCTTCCGGTTCCAATATAATTTTTCCTTCCTCGTCAAGTTATGGCAATATTGTTTGAACTGGTAGCTTGTTGCCTATAACCTTCTTTAAACATGAAACCTGGAAAACTGGGTGCACTCTAGAAGCTGTGGAAGCTCCAATTTGTATGCCATAGTACCAATCTTTTGCAACACCTTGTACGGACCATAATACTTTGGTGATAATTTATTATCCTTCTTAGCTTGCTTGAGGGACATTTGTTTATATGGTTGTAGCTGTAGGAATACCCAGTCACCTACATCAAAACTTCTTTCGCCGCGATGTTGATCTGCTTGTTGTTTCATTCTATTCTGCGCCAACATGAGGTTATCCTTCAAGAGTTGGAGAACTTGTTGTTGATGCTCGATGTGATGCTCCATTGCTTGAACCTTAGAATTTTCTCTTAAAAATGATGTGATGGATGGTGGATGATATCCCTAAAGTGCCATAAATGGGGTCACTTTTGCTGCAGTATGGAAGGAAGTGTTATACCACCATTCAGCCAGAGGCAACCATTTGACCCATTGTGTTTGTTTATTAGATACAAAGCAACGAGAATATCCTTCCAAACATTTGTTTACTATCTTAGTTTGCCCATCAGATTGAGGATGATAAGATGAGCTATGAGCTAACTGAGTACCGAGACAAGAAAATAATTCTGTCCAAAATTTTCCAGTGAAAATGGGATCTGTCGCTTACAATAATCTTTGGGTTTCCATGTAGCTTTTGAATTGTTTCCATAAATGCAATAGAAACTGTACTGGGTTTAAATGGACATGATAATGCACAAAAGTGTGCATACTTGGTAAGTCTGTCAACTACCACTTGGTCAAGGAGGTCTCTAGAACAATTTTGCATGGCAATTAGGGCATGGGACAATTGCTTCAAGGTCTTTATACTTCGATATGTGATATGTGATGACTTATCGAGATAAAATTTTAATAAAATATCTCTAGGAACATTCACTTATTCAAACATAGCCCATGACATGATGCAATGCTAATAAAAGACAAATTTCCACCATTTCACACAAGAAAGGCAACAAATTTCAGCCTAGTATAGCGAAATTCCCCAACAACATGCATGTGACATAGGAAAAAGACAATATAGCATTAAAAGAGCACTTACATGTGAGAACAAGTATATCTAATCATCATCATATGCCAATATAGAAGCTCCAAGGCAAAAAACGAAGAGATCCAAACATCAAAATTCATCCATCCATCCATCCAATTTCGTCCTCCAAAAAAAATAGTGAAAATCTCGCAAGAGAGAATGATCCAATCCAAGTGATGGTGATCAAATGATTCCATCACACTTCTATTTATACACTTCATAATGAATTCGATTTAGGTAATTAGGCCTAATTTAACCCCTAAAATAAAATAATGTGCATAATAACAAAATTTTTGGTGACAAGCCCACCAAATAGCTCAATAATGTAAAGATAAGCCTCTCTAGAGGGTTGAATTATTCACAAAGTGAATCGTTGGGCCTTTGAAGAGGCCTCATGAATTCCAAGAGGTGCCATGATGAAGAAAATGACTCCAAACACAGTGGACAAGGGGTTTGGCCCCTTGTTATCCAATCGAGAACCTGTGGTGCTCCCAAATGGGCATGGGGGCATGAGGACATCCTCATGAGTCTCCAAATGGATCAAATATTCTTGTAGACTATTTGTAAGGACTGGAGTGATGACATAAACCCTCCATTTGTAGCAAGAGGCATCCTAGAACATCTGCCAAGTGTATGGTGCAACTATGGAGCCGACTGGGCATGGTGAACGAGGTGCATCATCTTCATCCAAAAGGTGGAACACGAGCAATTAATGAACACTGCTGGGGATCCATGAAGTAATATCTACTATGGCAAAGACCCATGGCTCTCAACGCTCACCCTACAAGTGCAAATGTGGCCCTCTGGAGGGCTAAGACCTCACATAGGGAAACGAAGCCCTAAATGAAGACATACTTGTAATCTTGCATAAGATCTAATGCATCCCCTTGCCTTCAGATACAACAAATCATTAGAATAATCAAGTAATAACATTTACAAGTCATGGGATCAACGGGGCACTTCATGTTGGCATGCCCTTCCATAGTCGGCTTTGGAAAGTACAAGTGTTTCCAAGCTCAAAATGGGGTTAACCAACGACCCTATTAGGTGGTTTCAACCTCTAAAGGGGATGACATGTCCATAGTACATCCTTTAAGAGGTAGGTGGCAAATGATATAATGATGGAATGGAGAGGGGGTGAGGGAAAACATCCAGACCACATGTCAAGGTACATTGGGTAGCTATAACAAGGGAAGCCCACGCCTGGGGATATGAATGTAGGAGGGAACAAATCATGGTGCATGAGTTACCTTGACCTTTGTTTTTCTACCCTTCTTCATATGCCTTTTGCCTTTTATTGATTTGTCTTCATAATTGCTCGGGACTCTAGGGGATGGAGAGTGTTGTCGCACAGATTGTCACGACAGCGGTCAGACCGGGGACTGTCACCCTGATCTCCGATCTCTCCGTTTAAGCTGTCTCCCAAGGCTAAGGGGGGTAGACCCTATGGGATGAATGAAGACCAACTGTGGACCAGTTGGGTTGGGAGACACAACAAGGCAATTTAGCACCTGATTGATTTTAGAAATTAATAGACCAGTGCCTTATGGAGTTAATGATTAAATGATTATTTATTAGATGTTGCAGTAATATGAACTTTGTAAAACAATCATTTATCATCAAGTAAACTAAGTGATGCAAGATGCACAATGCTTAACAATGTTCCAACAATTAAACTTCGAGAAAAATCAAATGCTTTAAGTGATCATAAAATTTAAATGCTGACTAATTACCACTTTCATATAGCTAAGTTTATACAAACATTGAAGTGGAACATAGATACCACAAAAAGACACCAAAAATGAATTTTCAATTTTTTTTGTTAGGCTTTTTTTCAAATTTTTTTAATATATTTTATATATATTTTTCTTATATCAAAATAGACCCAAAATGCCTAAATTTAAACTAAATGAAAATGAAATTTAAATAAAACTAAAACCTAACTGAAAAGTCAAATATTAAACTAATCTAAATCTAAAATTTAATTCTAAAAAAAAAAAATAAAGAATTTTTTTTTATGCCTTTTTTAATTTTTAATTTTTACGATTTTTAAATAAAACAAAACTAAAAATAAATAAAAAATTAGAATCACAAAACTAAACTAAACTAAAGGACCTTTATGCTTTTTGAGACTTTTTATTTTTTTTATGATGTTTTTGATATTATTTTAAAAATCAAACTAAAGCAAAAGTAAACTATAATATATCTGAAGACTATAAAATATGATCTAATATATGCAAAAAGTTAAAATTTATAAAATCTAAAAATTAAACTAACACTTAACAAAATATGAAGGCTAACTAAATACAATTCAAAACCTAAAAAAATCGAATTTTCTTTTTATTTATTTTTTAAATATTTACATACGTCATAAAAAAAAAGGGGGAAACATATGTTAACTAAAATACTCTATTCTAGCCCACGGGGCTTTGGATTGACGGTGAATGGGTGCCTTGTTAAGGCACTCCTTGCGATAGGTCACCGGTTCAAATCCCCCGTGGGTACTTAAGTTAGTCTTAACGTAGAAAAAAAATAAAAAATACTCTATTCTAAACTTAAGATCGAAGTCCAAAAGAAATAAACTAAAGCTAATGCCTAATCTTAAAAAATGAAAATCAATTCACAAAAAAATAATACGCTAACCTGAACTCATACGACTTACCCAAAATCGATTTTTTTGTTTTGTTTTTTGCTGTTGCAGATGTGCAGGAAGCTTGATGGCGGCAAAAGAACCATTGAACGGAGGATGAGCTGATGGAAGACAGCTCAAATGGAGACGAGGATGGGGCTCACGTGGAGGAAGCAAACGCTGTCTTCAGCAGTTTGTGGCAGCGAGGAAGAGCAAGATAACGACTAAACTCAACAAAAGACTGCGTGGAACATGGGATGTGAGGATGGCATAAGCGTGCAACAGACAATCAATGGAATACGCAGGCAGAGGGACGTGAGAGATATGGAAGGATTTGATGGGGAAATAACTGCGTGAGGAGGGAGAGGAATGCTGGAGAGAGGGAATATTAATAAATGTTTGCAGGTTGGACGAGCGTGTAGAGAGGAGCGTACGCAGAGCTGCATTGAAGGAGTTGCAATCTGTGTGGAAAGGAATGCGGTGAGGTTGAGGTGTTGATGACAGCTACGTAGGCCAGGGATAGCCGAGAGCAGAGATGGAACAATGAGTGAAAATGAAGGATGCAGTTTAGGCACAGGGTGAACTGCGTGATGGGCAGCGGAAAAATGCTAGCACGCAGAGAGAGGAGGCGTATGGAATAACGTAATGAAATTAAGTTGCTATCTTACTGGTTGACGAGGATTTGGTGGTGCTTCAAAAAACGCATGTACAACAGCTTGGGTAGCAGATAAATTGAAACCCTTGGCTCGGAAGCGCCCTTAAACAAATGATTTTCATGAAACTTAATTAAGAACTTGAATCTTTCTGCTTCGGATTGTTTGATGAATACCCCGCAAAATTTTCCAAATCTGAAGTAAATATGCCTGCCAGAACTGATCCTGAAGCCAGATCTGACCCTCCGGGGCCTAGATCTGGTTTCAGACAAATGTTTCCTCTCTGACTTGCAACCTGCAATGGCAAAAACAGAGAACCTAGAAGTAAAATGTGAAAGAAACAAACCTAAAAACCTTAAAACTAGTTAAAAATTTACAATATTTACAGAGTTTCGACTCTTAAAGCAGCCAGATTTGTCAATAATCACAGTAATAATTTCAGAATTTAATTTTAATGTGAGATACTTCAGAAAACCCTTCATGCATTCATAAAAAATTTCAAATGATAAGCCCGGGATCAAGAACTGGCTGGGCTCTTTCAGAAAACGCAATCCGGGAGTTGGCTGGTTCAGCTGAGAACTTCCCCTAACGCTTGGTAAACTCAAAACTAAGATTTCTTGCACAGCTTAAAATCAACCATTAACATAGAGGGAGAAAACAATAGTGAAATCCAGATCAAATGGAGATACCTGCCATTATATTTCGGAATCTAAACTATCATTCAAACCCCAGAGATCAGACAAGATACCTGTGCCTGAATCAATCTTCATCAAGCTATTATCGATGACTGAAAATAAAATTATGCAGAAAATAAAAGATCTTGCAACATTTCCAGAAGAGTAACACCAACAAGATTTTTAACCCCAAAATCTTTCTTTATTGCACAAAAAATGACTACAAGAGAGCTTTCTTTAGCACCAGACTCTCAGATCCAATCTGATCTCAAATGACTCCTAACACCCTATTTAAAGGAAAAATTCCCAACGGCTAGTTCGAGTGATCCATGTCAAAATGATCTTGACCATCGATGAGGATCAAGATTTCTTTTAATCTCATCCATTGAATTTTTAAGTGCATTTTAATATATTAAAAAATTAAAATTCTGCATTTGTTTACTCAAAAATTTGACTTATTATTATTTTATTATTTATTTATTTTTTAAATTTTATTTTATTTTATTTTTATTTTTTATTATTTTTTTAAAATTTAAAATTTTATTATTATTTTTATTTTTGGATCCTCGAACGTAGCCTTTGGAAAAATTACTTATGACCTAGGACTTAGGACTTATGAGGGGATTAAAACATTTTTTAACCCTCAAAACGCTTTACATCATGACTTTTACAACTTTACATCTCAAGGGGGAAAACCCATTTGACATAGAACCTCATAGACCACCCAGTTCTGTGACACAAATATAATCTAGCAGATCAATGCACTAGGATTCCCCTAAGATCCTAATGACAAAATTCATTTCGGCTTTGGGTTTAGGCTAAAGGAAAACTCTGCCGATCATGGATCGGTGAGACAAAAAACCTTCCGGAACGTAGATTATCACTAGAAAATTAGGTCCACTTAGGCAATTTACATACATGACTCAGATCTGCTAAGATTATTTACAATTTACACATGCAGACTGGGTTTACAACACAACATGATTGGGCTGATGATGACAATCAGATGGCACGGACGTATCAATCAAGCGCTATCCCTTTTGCTAAAAAAGGGGGTGTACTGCTATGGGTAGTTGACATGTAGTGGTCAACAGAGAGCATGATGTGTAATATGTAGCAGTGGATACCCCCTTGAGGTGGGGTAGTTCATTGCCCACTAGGGGTGGGGACAATCATGGGTTCTATAATGATGGAGGGGGCTCATTTAGGGCATGTTGACCCTGCCGCCTACACCTACCTACAAGTTAGTGAGAAAAGCCTTCAACCCCACAAAGTGTGGTTGGTGGCAGGGAACTCAGAGAAGGGGTTGTCACACTAATCTCGACTCTCTCCGTTTGAGCTATCTTCTAGGTTAGCTAAAGGGGGTGGTTCCTAATGAAAAGTTAAGTTAAAAGATGTGAGTTTTTAGGAGTGTTATAGTGAAAATGGATTACTTTTAAGGATTTATGAGCAAATATGAAGTGAGCAACTTGAAATAACAATGCCAATCATTAATATGACAAAAACAATAAAACCAGTGCCTTATAAGGAATTTGCTCAACAATTTAAAGATATATTTGCTCAAAGTAAAATGTAATGCTCTCAAAAGAGAAAACAAAGAAACCCTGAAATGTAAACAAAAATTTTTAGCACAAGATATGTAAGATACAAAATGCTATTTGAGATAATCAACTTTATAAATCAAAACATGTGAAACATATTTTGCCAAAACCCAAAAATTAGTAATTAACTTGGAAATGTAAAAAAAAAGGAAATGCTAAACCAAGACATCAATATGCAATTAGACTTCAAGCATGAAAATAAAACACTTGTTTGAAAGGATTACAGTACTTGCTTTTGGAATAGACTTTGCATATGAAAACTCAAACCATCAAGAGACAAGTAAAGTAAATGTAATGGAAAGTGCTCTTGGTTAATTTTATTAATTATCTCTACAACAAGATTATAATTTAACTCTTCAATCTCTAAACCTCATCTTCGCCCAAAGATATGGATCTCACAGTGAGGAGTCAATAGAAGGGTAGAGGATCCCTAAGATGTCTACTTCAACCAACTTATGTTGGAGGTAATATTTTAATGAGGTTTGAGGCCTTCCTATTAGATGAAATGCATGCAAGTTTTTCCCCAAAATAAAATAATGCTACATGCAAATGCTTCAAGGAGATTGATTTGCAATGTTTGAAAATGAAATAGTGTTCAACATAAGTTGCAATTATAACTTCAATTGGAGGAATAAAATTAGCTTACAAGTGTTGCATGTGTTTCATCAATGAATTAAAATGATACAAGTACTTTGCTTGAAAATAAAATTTGTTTCAAATAGACAAGGACAATAAATTGCTCCAATATTCAAGATAACAATGTAGCATAAAAATGAAGCATGTATTCAAGTTCTCATGAAACAACTTACCAAGGTAAATGGAAACGAATCAAAGTTTGTTAAGAATATACAATGCTTGCATGTCAAGGATGAATTGCCCAAAGTGTAAGTTTGTAGCTTCAAGCAACAAATGAGATAGAGAATGCAAAGCTCAAATGAAATTATAACAAACTTTAACTTAATGAAATGTGATAGTGAGGTTGTGTTAATTCCCAATTAAAGCATGCATGTGAGTGAATGAAGTATGAAAGCTTAAACCAGGCAAATGTCAATCCACCCAAGAGAAGCCTCCCTCTAAATGGGGAGATAGGGTACCATGGGAGAAATCCCAAGCTTCCACAAGCAAATTAGATATTTTATTAATATTACAATGAGAAGAGGGCCCTTCAAAGTCCTCAACTAAACTTCAAGGAGAGTCCTCACAATAATTGCTTGAAACTTGGACACTAGACCTCCTTTCTCGAGAAAGTAGTGACAAGATCTTACAAAACTTATGCAAGGGAAACAAGGTGTGAGTTTCCTCCAAATGCCCACAGCGTAGAGAGGAAAATGGGCAGCCCTCTAGTGAACTCGACTTGGCCAAAATAAGCCTCAAAAGGGCTCACGACATTCTTGGAAATTGAATCCCCAGCATTTGCCAAAGGTCCTGCAAACACTTGTGAGATGTTGTGGGAGGTTTCTCTTCAAAATATACCACACAAGAGTTGGCAAACAATCCAAACAATGGCTGCAAAATAAGTTAAGTATTAGTGAAAAAATCAACAAGATAAAATGTATATGTACAATTATAATTTACAAAAGGCTAAGCTAAAGAGAGAGTAAAATCTCGTCTTTGCTTAGCCATCTTCAAGCAATTAGATAGCAAATGAAAAAAATGAAGTACAATGTTGTTTAAAAGAGATTTAAATTTAGAAGTGCCTGACTTGTGTACAAGCTATGTGCCAAAACCCTTGCAAAACCACTTTGTAAGATAAGATTATGAAGGCTCAAAGAACAAATGAGAGCTCCTTTAAGAATGTATCAAGAGTGGATTGGTCTCTCCAAAAACTTTCCCTCACGTTTGATTCAGTGATCCCAACAAGATGTTCCCTCTACAAAACTTCAATCAATAATTAGTTCCATATAGATTTAGTAATAAACAATGATAAGAAACTCTAGAGATTTATTTAAAACCAACTAGAGCATTCTATACCTAGAGCATACTTCTAAATCAAATGTCAATGTAATATAGCTCTACATTAACAAATCTACAAGAGCATATGGAAACAAATTAGATCAAAGCATGAGTAAAATGAATTATACGAATGATCAACAATTCATCACACTCTCAAAGGAGGAACACCTCATGAATGAGACCCGAAAGTCTTTATTGATATTTCTTATAGTGTACAAGGCAACAATGCTTCCGTAAGCACAATAACTAGTAATAATTGATACAAATGAGAGCTCAAAGCTCTTTATATAGAACTATGGGAGCCAATCCCAATGTAGAAGTGATTAAACAAGTGGCATGAGGTGACAATCCCAAAGAGAAATTCGAATTTGTTGAATGGAGCTCCAATGCCAAGTGTAAAAATTGAATTCTAGCAAGTGGACATCATTTTCTTTTTCCCTTATGTGGCAAATTCGAATTTTATGATGGAACCACAAGTGTATATGGGTGGTAACCCATTTGGGGACAATTTCCCACAAAAATCTTCACCAAATATTCTCCCAAATCCTCCCAAATGTCCATTAAATTCACAAATTTGAATTTCCAAGTAAGCAACTTTATCATCTAATGCCAAAAATTCAATTTTATTTGAGCACGTCCTTTCTTTGATTTTAGGAGTCCACATCACTTTGGGACTTCACTTTAACTCCTCTATAATTTTCCACCTCATTTCCACAACATTTAGCATGTGTGGATATTTACTTTCCTCAATTTATTTAATTTTTGGCTTAATTAATTGCCAGATTTCCCACGAAACTTAGGAAAAATGGGTTTTGAAGGTTCAAAACAATGTTGCATTGATCATTATCGAAATTAAATTGGCGCGGGGAAAAAATCGGAAAAAATCAAGAAAAAATCAGTAAAAATTGGGAAAAAATCATAACATACAAAAATATTTATTTATTTTCAATATTTTTAATATCTAAAGTATCTATAACATAAAATAAATACATTGACACATAAATATGATAAAAGAACTAATATATAAGATGTTTAATATCATTTCTAGTGCTACATCACACATAACAATGAATCATGTCCTGAATAGTAAGTCCTGACTCATGACTCCAAACTCAGCCTCAAAATATCAACAAAAAATATAATAATGTATCTCATGAGTCATAACAGGAGTCATAATGTCATATACAATGAAATGAATCAAATAACTAAAGTCTAATACTATTGATTTCCTCTGCCCCTTGTGCGAGAAAATGCAATAGCTTTCCCTTTCCCTCAAGATGTAGATGTCGGTGGAGTTGGCAGTGGACTCTGCTGTGCTCTAAAAACTAAAGAACTAGGAACTATAGGAGGTAGACCACGTCGTCTACTGGTGGCAGAGGTAGCCCGGGTAGGTGGTGTCACCTCCTCCTCCTTCTCCCCCACCACTACCTCCTGCACTAACCAATCATCAATAGACTCCATGAGAGGCCTCGGCCTCAACCCTCCATGCAACAGTGGTGTCAATTCCATCCAATGAGATGGCCTCCATATCAGGTGTCCTCTCAAGTTGCCTCACCCACAATCGAAGATTTTATTAGACGTAGACCATTTCATTAAGTCGCTGGGACTTCAACCTGTACAAAGATCATGAAATAATAATTATAAAAAAATATTGTTTAATGAATTCAAAAAATTATTTGGAAATTTGCAATATTTTAAGTGTTAACATGTGTGCTTTTTGTTGTGTATTTTTTCAAATACACTCCAGTTGCGCTCACATCCTGAGGAGCTACATGTTTGGCTGAGGATTCGAATGGCAAGCTTTTGCAGAAGGGGTACCCTAGCACCATACATTCTCCACCATGCATCTACAACAAAATTACAAATAAAATTTTAAATAAACATAAGAAAAAAATGAAATTTGAAAGTTGAACCAAAGTATGAACTATGAAGTTATGAACTTGAAGAGAATGAAATTTGAAACAAACTAAAAAATACCTGGCATTTTAGTTGTCTTATCAGTCACAACCATGTCAAAGCCAAATGTGCCACCTGCCATCCTGTATGTCTCAATTTTTTTGGAGATTTCTGTACGCTTTGCTAGAGATTGTACCATCCTCTGAACACAGGTTACGAATCCATCCATGATCTCAACATCAAATATGAACCCATATGCGTAAGAAAATGCGGGGTTCAGGTAGATCCCTGCAGCATGAATGGGACGATGGAGTGTGTTATTCCATCGTTCATCAATCACTTCCCATAGGAAGAGTTGTCTCTGAAACCCCTCATCTCCCTTATCATCATAGTAGGTCCGAATGGATTCTTTCGCCCTGTCCATGGCCTCATACAAATAGCCCATTACGGTCTTCTCACTATCAACTAATCGAAGAACCTTTACCAAAGGTTCAGTAATAGTGCACACCTCCTGCACTCCCGCCTAGAAGTCTTCTTGTTATGAAACTAGTCTGCATATGGTCTCACCCTCTGGTTTGCGGCTCATTGCCAAAGCACGCCACTCCTCTGAAAGAAACATTCTCTTCACATCCCACATAGAATTCAAGAGGGATTGAAGAGATATGAAATTTGTGGCAAACCGTGTAATGGTGGGGTGCACCAACTCTTTGTTGTTGGTGATTTTTCTCATCATGCTAAGCATAGATGTATGATTATATATAAATTTTGTAATGCTTTTTGATGACTCAACAATATCTTTGACAAAGGAAATTTTCCCTATGTCCTCCAATATCAAACCAATGCAATGTGCAGCACAAGGTGTCCAAAATAAAGTAGGATGCTTCTCTATAAGCATCCTGCCAGCAACAACATAATTTGCAGCATTGTCCGTTATGACTTGGACAACATGTTTTGCACCCACCTCCAAAATAAACACATCCAACAAATCACATAAAGTTTTTGCATGTTTGATATGTGCAGATGCATCAACAGATTTCATAAACATAGTCCCTTTGGGACAACTAACAAAGAAGTTTATAAGGGTTCTCTCCTTTTGGTCAGTCCAACCATCTGACATCACAGTGCATTTTGTTTGTGCCCATGATTCCCTAAACTCTTCCAATCTTTTGGTGTAGTCAACCTTTTCATTTTGAAGGATCCGGCCTCTAAAGTCATAATAAGAAGGGATTTTGTACCCTGGGCCAATAGTTGCAATAACATCAACAACAGGCTGGAAAATGGATTATTCCTTAGAATGTTGAAAGGAATATCACTCCAAAGGAGAAATTTGGCCAACAACTTGTCAACTTGTTCTTTCTTAGTTTTTTTAATTATTGAAGTGATAGATGGCTGTGAACTAGGCGTGATTCTAGGAACAAAAAATGATGAGGCAGCTATTGGGTTGGTTGATGCTGAAGTAGAACTAGTGCCACTTCCTTGTTTACCTGAGTCTGACACAGACTTTGTTAGTTGCTTCTTTATTTCTGCTTTGGCCTCTCTATTGTGCTCTAAATTTTCCAATGATCTCATGGCTTTTCGGATGATTTCAGGATTTGTATTTGTGCAAGGCCCTACATCAAATCCAGGGATTTGTGCAAGGTGATACTTCAATCTGTACACCCCTTTTGATATACGCTGCCCAATAACTTGCAAGACAAGTTCATTCTATCAATCCCTCCATTAGGGTCAACAAATTCCCACAGAGGGTTCAATTTCCTTGGCATGTTTGACTTTGAACTTTGAACTTGAAATTGAATGGTGATTCGGTGAACCTATGGCAAAATAAGGATTACAATTTACAAGTTACAAACTTACAATTTACATTGTACAAAAGCTAAAAAAAATTACATATATGAGTAGCATAAGTTATAACAAAACACATGGAATTTTTGACAATTTAAGGAATTTTAACAAACAAAATGAAAAAACAAATGACAAAAACCACATCAAGATTCAAATCAATTCAAAAATATTTGATAACCGATTGAATTCTTTTGATAAACAATGGGTTATCCAGATTCCAAACCCAACAAAGAACATAGAAAAAACCAAAACAAAGTTACAAAACACAAAATGTTGGTGCCTATACCGGTTTGATGGAGAAAATTCGTCTCCTCCTTAGCTCTCACTCCGTTTCTCTCCTCCAATCAGCGGATTCAGCTCCCAAACAACTAAGAGGTCACTCCAAAACCCCGTCGTTGTCGGCGTGCTGCTGTCTACTGTGCAAATGAATAAAAAAATCGTGATTTTTTGTTATATAACGTGTTGTTGGTAAGGGAAACGATTTTTTGAGGTCGAATCACGATTTTTATGAAAAAATCGCCAAAAAAAAAACATGTATTAATCCCGCGATAATATCACCGATATCAAAAACTCACGATTTTACGATATAATCGCGATTAGTGCAACACTAGTTCAAAACACATTTTTAACCCCTCAAAGTGTGTCATAGTAGAAAATTGAGGGTGAGAGGTGCAATTTTCATTACTCATACCCAGTGTTTTAAAAACCGCTCACAAAAACCGGTTACCGGTCTGACCGGCTGGTTAGCAAGGCCACCGGTCAGAACCGGCCTAAAAACCCGGTTGAACTTGCCCTTTCGCCAGTTTTTTGCCCTAACCGGTGAAAACCGGCTGGTTTAGGACAAAACCGGCCGGTTTTAGGCACGCCCACCATAAAGTTAAAAAAGCATATTTTTCACTATGTTTCAGGGGTTTGGGGGGCAAACTAAGGGTGTTTCAACCCTAATAATGTTGGCAATTAATGGTAATGTTAAATTCTTAAAGTTTTTCATCCTTTTACTTAAATTTTTAACATTACCATGAAATGACTCAGGATGTTTGAGAGTGGTTTCGACCTCATTGGATTTCATATGGAGAAACTAGAATTTTAGATTTCACTCAAAATTCAGCAGACTTAATGG
>APFE030609887.1:267313-293998 GCA_000404065.3 Pinus taeda
CGTATATATCTTTCTTGTCCTGCTGTACTGAGATCTGTCCTCTGATTAAGTTGCCATCACCTGTACCAACCTCTGAGCACCTGTACCAACCTCTGAGTGAGTTGCCATCAAGGACAACACTTGAAACATAATGCCAACATACTCTCCCTCTCAACCACCAAGTATCTAACCTTTGCCTTGCTCCTCAAGGATTTGCATGCATCTTGTACCTCAAGTGCATACACATTCTTGGCTAGCACACAAATTTGTTTCATCTTTCCCGTTGTCACAAAATTTTCTTGAAAAAGAGGTGATTTTAAATCAACGATATTTCTCTCATCCAAACTCTGATTCAGCCGATTTGTTTTTTTGAATTTGTGTATTTCTTTACAAGGAATCCAAATATGCTATTTGTTTCCAAAAAAAATTCATATCTTCCTTGCAAACTCGCAGCCCAATTTTATTTTTTCTACTTCGATTTCTCTTCTTCGTATACTATTCACTGCTCCGATAAACTTGGCTCTGATACCATGTAGAAATTCCCATTGTAGATCAACGGATTATGTAATATACTAAAACACAATACAAGATCTACTTCTACAACACTTTGTGGAAGCTTAATCACATATGAGCAGTATCAAACAAAAACATATATAATTGAGCATGAGAAGCAATCACACATAACACAAAAGAAATAACCTAGGGAAAGCATTAACCTAAAACCCCAACTCTGTATTATCATAAAAGTGGAAATCTTATCCAAGTTACAAAAAGAATCAGCTCAAAAGCTTTCTTTCTCTCTCTGTAATCAAAAAATGAAGCTCATAGACTGAATAGACAAGTACATATCCTCCTCAAGTCCTCTAAGCCCCTATTTCTTTGCGGAATTTTTCTTGGGGTCCAATGAAGCCACATGTGTGAATTGGCCTCATCACACTCACTGAACAAGAAGAAGTAACAACACAATTCTCTTGGATAGAAATCCTTCTGCATGCAAGGAATATTCACCAAGGAATATCCTAGCAATAGTACACTGTCCCTCCATCTGATCTCAACTAGGTCTCTGTCTGAACTGACATGCATGAGTTATGTATGAAAGAATATTCAGTTATCTAAAGAGCAGTAGTCATATGCAAGCATGCATTAACTAATGAACTCACATTAATTTAAACAAATTGTTTAAATCAATCTAACTGGACTTGACTCAGTTAAATGAGCCAACTAATTACTACTCAAATTAAAGCTCATCCTTATCTCTTTAACTGATGGATAAATTCCTCAATTAATAGAGAAATTGTTGCATTTCCCCACATAGACTTCATGTTTGATTTTTCACAACTAATTAACTCATGGTGAATTAATTAATTAATTTTCAAATAGCTATTAATTTCAAATTCGAATTTTACTTCCTATTTTAGTTCAAGGACTGACTAAAAATAGGAATCCATCATGAACTGCTAAAAAATAGAATGTTATTTTTAGCACTTCCATTTTTCATTCCCTATTTCTCAATCCAGCACTGGTACCCAAACTGCTATTTATAGCAGTGTTATTTTTAGCACTTCTATTTTTAGCATTTCTTGTTGCCATTTTCAACAAATATTGCCTCCTTAACCTCCACAATTTCGCAATTTAGCCTCCCAGTTAGCCTTCTTCTACACAGTGTCAAGCCTCAAGCTTCCAACCTACCTCCTTGAACTATGCAACTATACAATCCCTAGGGTCCTCTCTCTGCTGTGTTACACAATGGGCAACTTCAAGCCTCAAGACTACCTCCTTGAGCCCACCAACTACGTAGTCATTTTGACGAGGCCTCCTTAAACTATGCACTACGGAGTCTCAAGCCTCAATCCTTGCTCTTGACCTCTAGAACTGCGCACTGTGCAATCCCTAAACTCTTTTCATGATCTAGTACCCAGTTCTAGCCTCAATCAATGATTTCATAAAGCATGTTAGATTAGGATTTTTTCAAACTGATGTCATCTTGTCATGAGTTATTTCTAGTTTCAAGTATTATATGTTCTCACATTGACAGGATGATGATGAATGGGAAGAAGGAGACTCTGCTAGAAGAGACCTTTGGAGCTAGAAGACAAGTTGATCACTAAAGAGAATATGAAGAGACACTAGCTTCCGAAAGAAGATCAAAGATCAGGATCAAATTAAGACTCCATAATAATCAGCCCCTTAGAGGATGAATACAAAGCACATGAAAGATCCATCATAAAGATTCAAAGAAAGTAGAAAAGGGAGCATCTTGGAAATTCCACATCATCATGAAGTTCCATGTCATCATTGTCACGAGTCATGAGAGAGGTCAAGATTCACATGGGAGGTGAATTATTAATCAATGTTGGCATTGATGTTAATATGGCATTGGCTGAGATGGAAAATATTCTTGAGATGCCTAATGAATATCATGAAACCCTAGAATGAGATGATAAGGTTGAAGATAATATATGCCTAGTTCCAAACGATGATATCATAACTCTTGTTTGATAAGAATGTCAGCAATTAATATGTCAAGTCACTAATGAAGAATTCTTAAGAAGTGCCAAGTGCCAAGTATTTAGAAGCCCTTGATGACATATGGAGGACTACATTTGATGATTTCATACTCTTGATGAATTACCACAATTGATCATGGCACTTGATGAGGTCTTGATAACATGGTTGGAGATCATTTGATGGTTGGAAGACTGTTTTGGAGTTCTCCTAATGATGTTGCACTATGACTGCACTATAATATGATGACATTGTTGATGCATCATGCTACATGGATTTTGAACTCCTACATAATGACTCTATGATCCTATTATGAAATTGATAATAATTAAGAAGCCACACTGTCTCAAACATTCCACATGTTGTCCCAAACATTTTATGCATAAAATTAAGGAAAATCACAAAGAAAAATTATTTTGGATGCCTTGGAGGCATCCTTTCAAAATGGATCCTAGACCATCTAAAATAAGATTTTTTCCTCTTTCTAACAAGCCTTTATTTTCCTCAAAACTCCCAATAGTTTGTGAGATATTGAATTTTTAAGTTAAGGAAACTATTTCTAGCAGTGATCTGACCTACACTCAGTCATACAAGTTGGCCTCACTTCAAATAGATGTGTCCCTTCAGTTATAAACGAAATCACTATAAATATAAACCTAAATTCATCCATTCAAGCTCAAAATTTTTGGTGGAGATAAGACAAGAGGTAGAGAAGAAGCCACAGCCTAGAAAAGAAAGAAAGATAAGTTTTTGGATTTGTTCTTGGGTTAAAGATTCTCCCATAGGTTCAAGCTAGGAGTAGAGAAGTTATCATAGTTGTTGTGGTCAAAGTTGTTGTAGTTTCCATTGTCACAATTGTTGTAGTTGAAGTTGTCATAGTTTTTGTGGTTTAACTTTTCATAGTTATCATGGTCGAAGTTGTCGTAGATGTCATAGTTTTCATGGTTGAAGCTACCGTGGTGGAAGTTATCATAGTTGTCATGGTCAAAGCTGTCGTGGTTGTCGTGGTTGAAGTTTTCATAGTTTTCGTGGTTGAAGCTGTCGTGGTTGAAGTTATCGTGGATGAAGCTATTGTGGTCAAAGTTGTCATAGTTGTCATGGTTGAAGTTTTGATTTATTGGGATTGGACAAATAGAGCTTGTTGAAGTCTTCTCTTGAGAACATAATAGGGCATAGTTGGAGAACTTTGTGAAGTAGCATATTGAAGACTTTTGGAGATCATGGAAGACCATGATTCATTTAATCCATCATGAGGTGAACTTGAAGAATTTTTGTTTGGGTAATAGGAAGAGTAGTAGTGACACCTTCATGTGAAGAACAAGGTTGTCATTGATGATGTGATGTGGATACTAAGTGAAGCCATTGTTGAAGATTGACAGGGCTTGTTGAAGAAGACATTGGGATCCATGAATTATAACCAAATGCATCTTGATGAAGTAAAGTGAGGGTTGGAAGATCGAAACGACAAGGTTGGTGCCTTGTAAGATAGAGTTGGAGCCCTAGAGAAAAGGAGTCCTCAAGAAACTAGGTCGGAGCCTGAACCAGATATAAGGTTGGAGCCCTTGAAGTTGGTGCCTCTAAATTGACAAGGTTGGAGCCTTGGAATTCTAAATGGTGCTTGGTAAAATATAGGATGGAGCTTAGGAGATTGAAGATCGTTGCCTTCATCTAGGGTTGGAGCTCTATATATATTGTACTTGATTATTGTAAAGAATAAATTAGTAAATATTTTATTATTTTTGTTCATTTTTTTATCTAAATATAAGTGATCTAACTGGTAAAAATAACAATTGCAAAGAAATATTGATTGACCCCCCTCTCAGTACTTCCAACAATTGGTATCGAGTTAGTACCTTGACTCAAAGCCTAACAGTTTGAAGGTTGATCCTTAGAACACGAATGGAAAATCCAAGGAAGAAAGCCTCCAATCCTCCTAAAGATGTCTCTTCCTCAACCATGAAAACTGAAGGCAATGAATTTGAGAAAGTTCCAATGTTCAATGAAAAATTTGATGTATGGAAGGTAAGAATGAGAAATTTTTTAATGGCTCAAGGTGTTCGAGTATGGGAATCAGTGATTACTGATAGCATGATGGACGGTGAATCCAAGGAGTGCAATACAAGAACAATGAAGACAATTTTGAATGGTCTACCAATTTCTATAAAGGACAATTTGGAAAAATGTTCCTCAATGAACGATATATGGGACAAACTTCATGACCTTCACTCAAGAGGACCATTGACCATGACCTCTAGTCAAGAAGATGATGGAAAGAAAGAAGGAAATCCAAAACCCATCAAGGACGATGAAAATAAGAATGATGACATCAAGGCCAAAGAATACCTAGAAGAAGAAGAAAGCAAAGAAGACTTTGAAGAAGATGTCTTGACTAAACTTATAGCTACCATGGAAGAGATTAACAGTTTGAAAAAGGAAAATGAAGAACTTAAGAAGAAATTGCAAGATGGTGACCAGGACAAGACAAGGAAGGAAGTTGACCTTTTCAAGTTTTATATACAAGAAAGGGATGAGAAGTTCACCAAACTTAAGCACAAGTTTCATCAAAACAAAAGAAAGCATCATGAAAAAGCCATATCCATGACAAATAAATTGGATAAGGAAAAGAAAATGGAAAAAAACTTTGTCAAGACACCTTGAACAAAGGCTCAAGAACTTGAAAAAACTTGAAGCGGGGATTGGTCAATACAAGGAAGAGTTATCCTCTCTTAGATATCAACTAAAAGAATCAAGGAATTAAGCACAAGGAGCTGAGAAGGAGATGGAAGCTTTGTCCTTCATAGAAGGACAAGTTGATGAAGTAGAAAAGGAGAGAAACACCATGATGTGCCAACTAGAAGAAAAGGATGATGACATCACCAAGTTAAGATTAGAAATCACTTCTCTTAAGGGCCAATCATGTGAAGAAACCAAGAGGAAGGAAGAAATGGATATCATTCTATCAAAGGGGATGAAGAATGAAAGAAAATGAAGGAAGAAATTGTCTTTATTAAAAAGGAAGTTGACTTGCTGAATAAGAACTTGAAAGTTCTCAAACCCTATATGACATCCTAAGTCACCAAAGGTCTCCCCTTGATAAATCAGGTCTTGGCTATGTAGGTGAATCCTCAAGCAAGAATGATAATGCTTCAAACAAAAAGGATGTGAGGAAGCCAGAAAGAAATGTTGATGCTCCTATTTCCAACAAAGGCAAGGAGAGTCAAGATAACTATGGAAGAAATACTACTCCAAGGAGACTTCTAGGTGGTGTCAAGAATACAAAAGGCAATGAATATCATTAAAGAATCCCAAGGAAAAAACACTTCAAAAGTACATCAAGGAAATCTTCATCTCCAATGTACCAAAGTATATTTCTTGGTTATTGCTATTATTGTACAAACTTTGGGCACATGAAAAAAGATTGTAGGGCATATCACAAAGAAAAATATAATCGTCCCCGTCAATCTCCTAGAAGCAATTTTGTAAGAAGAAGTCATGATTACTCATTCATAAACAAGATGGAGTGCTTAAATTGCCATAAAATTGGACATATGGCACATGATTTTAACTTAAATTGGGTCCCTACACAAGCTAGAATCATGAGAACAAAGCCAGAAAAGAAAGTTACACAAATATGGAGAAAGAAGAAAATTGGATATGAAAGTCTCTTGGGCACTCTAGTCAACAACACATGTTGTTGATTTGATGAAGACATCAAGATGTGATATCCCAAGTGTTTGATGATTAGACTCTGCTAAAAGGGAGACCATGCATATAGTTAGGGGGAGCTTGGGATCATTCTTGTAGAAGCTATCCATGAAAGGGCCCTATGAAATCCTTGATGAGTCACTCATGGACAAATATCCTTTGACGGATCATCTTTCGGGAGAAACTCCATTGAAGAGCATGATCCCTTACTCATCCAATGGACTATTGTTGAAGATTTCTTCCATTTGATCACTAAACAAGTAATCTTTCTTGAGGTAGAGGAGTTTATGCAGATAGGGGGGGTTGGTTTATCACATGTAGACACATCTATCATGGACCTCATGGCCAGAAGGAAGAGCATCATGATAGGGGGATTAATATACCTATGAATAACTATTATTGATGAAGAGAAGAAGGTTAATAGGGGGAGTACTTGGGCACCCCTTTTTCCATTGATATCAAAGGGGGAGAGAATGTTGGAAGGGCAAGAGTATTTCCATCAATGACAAAGGAGGAGATTGTTAATCAATGTTGTCATTGATGTCAATATGGTATTGGCTGAAATGGAAAATATTCTTGAGATGCGTAATGAATATCATGAAACCCTAGAATGAGATGACAAGGTTGAAGACACTAGATGCCTGGTTCCAAATGGTGATGTCATAACTCTTGTTTGATAAGAATGTCATCAATCAATATGTCAAGCCAACAATGAAGAAGTCTTAAAAAGGGCCAAGTGCCAAGAATTTAGAAGCCCTTAATGACATATGGAGGACTAAATTTGATGATTTCATACTCTTGATGAAAGACCACAATTGCTGATGGCATTTGATTAGGTCTTGATAACATGGTTGGAGATCATTTGATGGTTGGAAGACTATTTTGGAGTTCTCCTAATGATGCTGCACTATGACTGCACTATCATATGATGACATTGTTGATGCGTTATGCTACATGGATGTTGAACTCCTACATAATGACTCTATGATCCTATGATGAAATTGATAACAACAAAGAAGCCAAAGAATGAAGAAGCCACGTTGTCCCAAACATTCCTTATGTTGTCCCAAACTTTTTATGCATAAAATTTAAGGATAGTCACAAATAAAAAATGTTTTGGACACCTTGGAGCCATCCTTTCAAAAGGAATCCTAAACCATATTAAAGAGGATTTTTTCCTCTTTATAAAGAGCCTTTATTTTCCCCAAAATTCCCAATAGTTTGTGAGATATTGAATTTTTAAGTTAAGGAAATTATTCCTAGCAGTGAGCCAACCTACACTCAGTCATACAAGTTGGCCTTAATTCAAATAGATGTGTCCCTTCAGTTATAAATGAAATAACTATAAATATAAACCTAAATTCATCCATTCAAGCTCAGAATTTTTGGTGGAGACAAACAAGAGGTAGAGAAGAAGTCGTGGCTTAGAAAAGCAAGGAAGATAAGTTTGTGGAATTGTTCTTGGGTTAAATAGTCTCCCACAGGTTCGAGCTAGGAGTAGAGAAGTTTTTGTAGCTGTTGTTGTCAAATCTGTCGTGGTTTCCATGGTCACAATTGTTGTAGTTGAAGCTATCATAGTTGTCATGGTTGAATTTGTCGTAGTTGTTGTGGTCAAAGTTGTCGTAGTTGTCATAGTTGTCATGGTTGAAACTACCATGTTGGATGTTATCATAGTTTTCATAGTCAAAGTTGTCACTGTTGTCGTGGTTGAAGTTGTCATGGTTTTCATGATTGAAGCTATCGTAGCTTCTGTGGTTGAAGATGTCATGGTCGAAGTTGTCGTAGTTGTCATAGTTGAAGTATTGATTTTTTGGGATTGGAAAGATAGAGCTTATTGAATTCTTCTGAGAAAAGAATAGGGCATAGTTGGAGAACTTTGTGAAGCAGTATATTGAAGATTTGTGGAGATCATTGAAGACCATGATGCATTGAATCCATCATGAGGTGAACTTGAAGAAGTTTTTTTTGGGTAACATGAAGAGCAGTGGTGACACCTTCATGTGAAGAATAGGGTTTTCATTGATGATGTGACGTGGAGAATAAGTGAAGGCATTGTTGAAGATTGACAGGGCTTGTTGAACAAGACATTGGGTGCCATGAAGTATAACCAAATACATCTTGATGAAATAAAGTGAGGGTTGGAGCCCAAGAGGTTGGATCCTTGAAACGACAAGGTTGGTGCCTTAGAAGATAGGGTTGGAGCCCTAGAGGATAGGAGTCCTCAAGAAACCAATTCGAAGCCTGAACGAGATATAGGGTGGGATCCCTTGAGGTTGGTGCCTCTAAATTAACAAGTTTGGAGCCTTGGAAGTCTAATCGATGCTTGGAAAAATATAGGTTGGAGCCTAGGAGATTGAAGATCGGTGTCTTTATCTAGGGTTGGAGCCCTATATATTGTACTTGATTTATTGTAAAGAAGAAATTAATAAAAGCTTTTATTCTTATTATTCATTTTTTGTTCTAAATATAAGTTATCGAACTAGTAAAAATAACAATTGAAAAGAAATATTGATTCACCCCCTCTCAGTATTTCCAACAAAGAGTCACCTCATTTATTATAAAAACACCCTCATAACTTAAGAAATAGGCCTTTTGAGACTTCTAATTTTCACCTTTGCTTCTCTAGTTTGGCATAGGAGAGAAGATCTTTATTTGGAGAAGCAAGTGGTGACTTAATGTTCCACTATTAGGGCTAGTTTGGCAGCATTGTACTTGTATATCTTAGCGCTTCCACTTATTAATATATAAATCTTGATGATCCAACATATGTTCATGCATGTATCCTGAATATCGTATGATTATCCTTTAGATGTTTATGGTATGTGTTACGTTCATATATGCTAAGGAAATTGAACTTTCCCAACGGCTTTAGTACTTATTTGTTGAAGGTGAGTTGTATTTGGTTTTATGATCATGGTTGGCTTGTGAACTACTTTGCAGACTAACTTGTGATCATCCTATGCTCTTGTGTGCCTCTTTTAGGATGGTACTATTACTTTTATTCTATTGGCTGAGTAGGCTTTCTCCCTACCATGAAATTACCTTATATACATCGCAACTGTATGCCTCACAGTGCCAACTTGCTTATTTCAAAGAATGTTTGTATAACCTCTTATGTTAATAATTGTAGCCAAGGAAAATCCTTAACGAAAATGGCAACCAGTCGTATTTCTAGTTGGGGCTCCTACTCCAAATGGTGTGAGGTCTAATTGGGACTTCACATCGGGGAGACCCCTTTGGTTGATGTATTTCTAGCACCATCAACAGGTAGTTACAACAATTTTAAATTTAATAATATAGTCCAAAGGGAAAGATATATTTTTTTCATGATCTAGCAAGGTTCAATTCCCATGAGAGCTTCCCTAGAGCCATTGAGGGACCTCCAGCTAGTATTGGAACCCCTAGAGAGACCATATTAAATGGTTTCATGAAATTTGCACACATAAGTGGATTAAAGCAAAACCCCATGTCCTCCTATGAAAATTGAAGTGATGAAAAAATTCTTATATTTCAATCCCTTGTGGTCTCTCCTTTGGTCAATGGGAGACCCACAATTTTTTTAAGCTTCAAGAGGCCTGGGACAAGGTTGTCCTCTTTCCCCGTTTTTATTCATCATAATTGTGGATTCTTTGAGCAGAAGGTTAGAAATTGAATTGCAAAGAGAATGGCTTCTAGGTATCCACTTTGGTATAGATATTAAAAATAAATCATGCTCAATTTGTTGATGATGCATTATTATTAGGCAACACCTTTGTTATTATAACTTCTATTTTTCCATCAGTTGTGGATAAATTTATTCAAATCTCTAGAGAGAATATTAACAAAGGTAAAATTAAAATATATTCATGAAATGTTACAAATCCCTCTTGGCCCAAATAAAACATATTCTAGGATTTTTAACAGTAGACACTTAGTGAGAGTTTAAGTATTTGGGTATTTCTATATGCCTAAATTCCCACTCTTCTAAATCTTGGACTCTAATTATTTCTAAATTCAAGTCTAAATTTGACAAATGGAGAGCTCATTGGCTTAATTCAATTGGACTTGTGGTTCTTATTCAAGTTGTTTTGTCAACACTTCCCTTGTCTCAATTCTCAACCCTTTTGGCTTCATTGGGAATTCAAAAGCTAATGTGTTAAGAGATCCACAAATTTCTATGGCAAGGAGGCAAATCTAACATCAAAAAATTTCATCTAGTCGAATGCCTCATTGGTTTCACTCCTAAATTTCATGGTTGCTTAGGTATTACAGATTAATCATTAGTGAACACAACAATTGGGGAAAAATTGGTTTGGAGGTTAATATGTTATTCTAATGATTAGTGGAATAGGGTTCTTAAATTTTAATTCTTCTATGGGGATCAATTGTGATGTTTGTATTCTCCTATTTGTGATTGGGGAGGATCCCCCATTTGGAAGCTTGTATAATTATCCATCTTTCTCATTAAGGAGCATCTAACATTGATTCTATGTAATGGGATGAAGATAAATATCTAGAGCAATTGGATCCTTGGAAACCCTCCACTAGTCTGAAATCCAGAATTTAGGCCTCTTTGAGATTAGTTGTCCTCTCAAGGTAAGAATTCACTTTCAGACATCTCTTACTAGATGCACGAAGGTAACTCGAAACAATGGGATCTTCAAAGTGTGTCACCTCCCCTGTAAAAATTAGCTTTCTTGCTAGAAAATAGGCTTGATGGTTGTTCTCCTAGGCCTAAGGAGGAGGAAGACACAAGAGGATGGAAAGATTCTAAATATTTTTTCAAACAAGGATATATACAACTACTTTTCCCACAAGGAATCCCTCCATAATCTAGTGAGTTAACAAATATTTGGACTTCAAACAATCCCCCTAAAATTAATATATGTTTCTAGACTTTATCTCATCAAAAGATCTTAACTACTAAAAATATAAAGCAAAGGGGAACAATTGGTCCTTCTCAGTGCCTTGTTTGTTCTTCTCAAGAAGATTTTATCTCTCATTTTTTCTTTTTTCTTTGAATGTCCCTTCATCATTCAATATGGTAAAATTATTTGCACCCTCTAGAGGATTGTTTGCTTTGGTCAACAAAAATAAGTGAGCACTTCAGGTCTTGGGATTTTCATTATTCAAGATAAATGCAAGGTAAAACTTTCTTCAAGCATATTTAGGTTGATTTGCCTAAATATGTTTGCTGAAAAGTCTAAATAAATAGAAATAAAAGTATCTTTCAAGATCAGAAATTCTCATCAAGCCCCACTAGCACAACCAGTTGAGGATGAGCCTCGTCAGCAAGGTGACCCAGGATCAAACCTCAGGGGGGTTGGTTGTTCCATGTGCTTGGGGGAGGAGACATGCTAAAAAATCCAATCAGCTAAGGGCTGGTGTGGCCCAGGTTGGGTGCGATCTCTGGGTGACTTTGATGGCTAAGATTGCCCTGGGTCGCATCTCCTCAAGCCATAGGTCAAGCTTGGAGGATCATAGATGACTTGACAAACAAACAAACAAAAATATTATAAATTCTCTCCACAAAGTGTAGCTATCACACCCTATCCCTTTTCAAAGAATTTTGGTCTCATAAATATTAGCCACGCCTTTAGTCCAATTCATTAGATGAGGGTGTATTTGGATGGTGTGAAGCAAATGTTCTTCATATTTCCCTAATTTCATCTTCCTTTCATATTCCCTCTTAGAAATCATGGAAATTGAGCCTATCAAAAGATGAATTTTCAACCTGGATTAACTCACAATATTCACATATCCTTTGCTTTGATGGAGCTTCTAAAAATAATCCAAGTGTGGTAGGAGCTAGGGAGGTGATCTTTTGCCTTAGAGGAAACATATAATTGGACTATGCTTGGGGTCTATACTCGTTGTCTAACAATCTAGCAGAATCATATGCTCTCCTACAAGGACTTTCCTTAGCAAAGAGAAAGGATATAATGTTCTTATTGGTGTTGGGAGACTCTTAGTTGAAAATTAGATATATTGTTGCTAATTATGCTCCACATGACAATAAACTATGCCATGTGATCAAAACAATTAGAAGTTTACACGCCTATCTTTCCTATTCAAAATTCTTAAATATTCTCCAGAGTAGTAACCAAGATGTAGATGCCATGGCCAATAAAGGAACTTTGTTAACAATTGGAGAAATAGATATTAATGGACATCACACTTTTTCCCCCACTCCATAACCTTCACTCATGATATTTCGAATTCAAACATATTGGATAGTAATTGGCTTATGCCACATGCCAATGTCCCTTGCAAAAATCAACTTGTTTGCACGAAGCAGATATGGAGTGATGCCTACGATCATTTGATCCTCGATTATAATAATTGAATTGTATAGAGCATAAGGTTTTGAATTTTTTAGGAATGTACTAGAAAGTGTTCACTTTCTTAAATTTTAGTTTAATGGTCCATTATAGCTGGGAAGAAGAAATATCTTGTTAGACTGAAGTTATCATATTTGTCTTATATCAGTGACCCAAGAAATTACATATTTGTATTTGATACTACTTGTGATCAATGACAAACGTTTATAAAAAATTATTATTTCAATTTAAAATTTTTAATATATAAATATATTAAAAATAACTTATATCAAATTTAAAATAAAAAACATAATTAAATCTTAGTTGTAGGTTTCTGTGGAGTGGTTTTTGAGAAATAGAATTCGGAAAATCCACAGTGATCTTCATTGTTTTTGTCGACATTTCTAATAAATTTATTTAAATTTGAAAGTAACCGATATAATTAAATGATCAATTTATTAAATAAAATAATTCACAACTTCAAAATATTAAATATTGAATTTAAAAAATCAAATGATTTGTCACCGGAAATAACATTTTGACTTCTATTTTATTCTGCATGGCACTTTGAAATGGGTTCTTACAATGATAGCTATTTTATTAGCTTTAAAATTATGTATAATAATGGGAATTGTTTAGATAGTAAAGTTGGTTATATCATAATTTATATTTTTAATTGGGGCTATTTTTGGTGATTGGGTAGAATGATTGTTATTTACTCCATTCAAGTTCAATTTTTTGTGAATGATATGATGATGAGAAATATTGATGTATGATGATGAAAACTATTGTTGTTGATAGTTGTGTGTCTATGAATATTTTGTATCACTCTAGCCCTCAAACTTTGAGAGAGTGATTTCCCTTATAAAAAAAGATCATACTTAATATCATATTTCATAGCTAATATCAAAGTTATATCTATATCTATATATATAATATATATTATAATATAATATATATATATATATATATATATATATATAAATTTATACCGCTTGTCTAACATATAGATGAAATAGTCTTTTTTCACCGAAATCCAAATAAAAATGATTTCAAACAAAGAATGTGTTTTTTTATTGTTTAAAATACCATTTTTTGAATGCATAAATGGATTCCAGCACCCTGAAAAACCATTGGGCACTCAATTGTACAGATTAAACAATCTTAAAATCAAGTTTTAAAATTCTCTACCAAATTTTGATTAAATAAGTCGTAAAAATATATATTTATATATATATAATATATATATATATATATATATATATATATTATATATATATATATATATATATATATATATAATATATATATATATATATATATATCATAATATATGGTTAGTCCTAAAATGACTGGTATGATTAACATGTGGCTTGAGTATTCGCGACCTAGAGGCATCTAAACCATCAAAATCACCTTGGAATCACAATCGGTTTGGGTCACACCAGCCCTTAGCATGGCTGAATTTTTTGCCATGGAGCTTCGAAGCGATGACATTTTCACCATGAAATTCCTTAACAAACCACCCTCTCAAATTATAAATATTTAACTAATTAACAACTTCTTTTTTAATAAATGATTCTAAATATGAAACTTAAAAGGGTATAGATCTAGTGAAAAAAATGAATTTTTTATCCTTAAAAACCCTCAAATCTCACCTAATATCTCATTATTATAAACATCTAATTCTATATATAATTATATATTTATATATATATATATTTTATACTAATATATATATATATTAATTAGTCAGTAGGTTGTACTTGGAGTGTTAGAGAGAAGTCACTATTATCATCGAACAAGATTACTTATCATTCCTTAAAAGTTAATTTTTACATGAAAAATAACTAGCCTCACTAGATTTTATATGGGGTTTCCTAAAATATAGCTAGTATCTATTTCCAATACGCTAAACAACAAAATATTATTAAATTAATTAATATGAATATTTATTTTAAAAAAAAATTATAATCAAATTTACAATAAATAATATAATTAAAATGTGATATATTTATTTAACAAAACAATTCACAAATCAAAAATATTAATTATTTAACTCTTTAAAAGAGGAGTGATTTGTCATCTATTATCATGAGAAGTAGTTGTAATTGACTAATTTCTCATGAAGTTTTGACCTCCGGGAAGTCCTGGTTACCAGGTGCAAGCCCTGGAAGTGATGATTGATGCTGATTCATTTCACTAGTTTCAATCCCACTTCTTCACCCGTGTGAGCATCGCCCAATACAATGAGTGTTAAGTGATCTATTCAAAAATCATGGAAAATTAGCCAATTATGACTACCTCTCATGGAAATGGTCATAAATAATTGATTTAATTAACACAATTAAATCCCAAAAATAATATCTCAATTTAAAGTTATTTATTATGATATTAATTTTATAATGTAACATATCAATAAAGCATATCTACTACCATTCCAATATAAAAAATTATTTTTCAATATTTTTTTAAATTTTAATCATCAAAATTATTAAACTATTTTAAATCATTTTATTATATATATTTATTAAATATTAACGTTTTTAAATAAAAATATTAAATATGAATTTAAAACCATTTAAAAAGCTGGAAAATTTTCACCCGTAAATAATGATCCATTAAAAAAAAAAATTAACAAACCTAAAATCTTAGGATCTTTCCTGTGTTATATTATATATACCTTTCATTCACACATTCTCTATACCTCTATATAATTATACTACAAATAACTATTCAAACTACATAATCACAACATTCTTAAAATTCAAATTTGAAAGTAAATAATAGGATCAAAATTTGATGATTTTATTTAATATAACAATTCAAACATTAAAAATATTAAATAGTGACCTCTGAAAAATGGTGTAATTTGTCACGGAATAATGGGCTCTTTGACCTCCAATTTACAAATTAATATGGTTGTTTATACATTTTATTTAGTTCAAAATTATCCGTGATAATGTTCATTTTTTTAATTTTGTACTAATAGTGATAATAGAGTTGGTTAATGTATATTTAATAAAATTTATTTTATTATTAAAAAATTTATTTTTAACATCGTATTTTCTTTTGGTAAAATATTTATCTTTAGTTTGATCATAGTTTGATCATAATAATATAAAATAGTATTTTCAGATATGTTTATTATAAATATTGTCAATAGGATTTAGGATAATGGTGATCAGGTGCACTATTAAGGTAGTTTTTAGATGTTAAGACATCGATTCAATTTCCTATCTTATTTAGGTGTTATTCTTGGACATGACCATGATGTAACCTCATCGTTGTTGAAATATATATATGGTAAATTTCCCCAATGGGGTGAATACCGATGGAATCAGAGGGAAGAAGGAGGAGCCCATCACCCTCATCCACTTGTCACAGGGATTAAAGATGTGTGTTAGTCATGCTTCCAACTACATGTACGAGGTGATCCTTCTAGAGAACGATGGAGATATATTTGGTCGAACTAGTTCTGCAGAACAACGTTAGATGAGTGAGCGTATCAGAGCTAAGGTGGTGAGAGAAGTTGGATGTCTGGGAGTACAAGGTGGCATTCTGACTATGCCAATCCCTTCTCATCAAGTTGTGGCAATTTGGGAAGGAGTTCAAGTTGATTCCAATGGCATTTCCAAATTCTCTGTTATGGTTCGAGGCAAGCAAATTTTGGAGTCGGGCTCAAGTTTCCCTCCTTAGTCCATATTCTACATCTTTGTAGTTTTGTTGAGGTGGTAGAGATGAGTCTCGAGCAAAGGGGGAAAATTGTTAGAGAACTTGTTGGAATTCAATCTTCTAGTAAATTTCTAGGGCCTGTATTAAGGATGGTTTACATTTTCCTCCATCATTGGTGATATCGGCCTAATATTCCTTCAATGCAAAATATATAGCCAAAAGGTGCTTCACTCAACCCAACCAAGGGAAATAAATCCCTTTTTAATCCTCGTTTAAAGTTAACTGGGAGGAGCCGCAAGGTTGGAGGAGTAATCAAATAACAAAAAACAATTGGATGCAAGCATTTAATATAAATTATAAACATATGTGGCCCCAACATAGGGAAAAACCACCGTGGCCTCAACTCCTTTAATATAACAAGTGCACAGGGAGAAATTATAATGTAATTGCCTTTACCTTTTTCCAAATCTCCTTTGTAATAGTCACAAGAGCCAAGCCTTTTATAACACCGTGCAAGGAAAAACCCTTCATATGACTGAGCTATATAACCTAGTTCCTCGACCTTTATATCATGCACAACCTTCAATCAATCGGGACAACTTAGCAATTACTTTATGTACACCTTATGCACATCCCCCCATTCTCTATGTTTTCTATTTGACATTTATTCCTCGCTTCCCACATGATCCTAGAGCCACGCCATCTGAGCCTCTCCTTAAATGTGTTCTTGATTTCTTTTGGGAATCTCCCTTCCAGTACCATGTAAGCACTTACGATTAAGAATGTGTGGGCCCATCTCTGCTTGGATTTTGTTCTCATCACTTTCCCATACTCGACTTAGCCCACATGCCACATCCCTTAGCTCCATGTCACCCTGGCCTTTCCAAATAATGCGCTTAATCAAATCCTTCTTGGGAGACAGACTCTAGGGAATGGGAAAGTTCCCGCCTCCATATTTTAATGATTTGTTGACACTTTATAAAAACACATCACCCTGACACTTTGTTAAGGCCTAGCATGTATCTATGCTTATCCATGTCCACCAACTTCCACATCATCCTGGCTCCATGTCACCCTGACATTCTTTAACGCTTACACTTAAGAAACCTCCAGGGAGATTCTCCTGGGGCGTTTGTTGCAAGATGGAAATCTTGTGACATAACTTTAGTTTTGTTCCCCAACCTCTGTCAAATGGCAATCATGGCCTTTGACTTCTCTGCTCCTTTTACCTTTTGGGGAACAAGAATTTTCCTCTATCAATTGTTGTCCATGTCCTTCGTTAACTAATTTATTTTCATTCAAGGCTACAAATAATAAGTCTTTGTCCTTTTCTTGTCCTCAACCTCTATGCTCTGATCTTGGTCCTGGATTTTGGTACTCTATAATGTATCCTGACTTAAGTCTCAGCTTTGTTGCAAAAGAGATATTCTATTGAGAAGACTTCAAAATGGACTTCAACACAAACTCTCGCACTCTTTATCTATGTTCTTTGAGATTATTGGATTCCACTGCTTCCGCTATGCCTCTGAACTATTTTGATTTAAAGGAAACTAGATCCACCATAGATTTAACATCACTGCAACACCTTAGTTATAAACTTGTGCCCCTCCTCAATCCTTTGTTTATTCTTGGTCATTGATCACACTATGGATCAATGGCCAACAAATTTAATCATTTTGGTTGTAAAAGTGTTCAACTCTATTCAAAATGATCTCTAAATCCTCTGCATTGATTCTAATACACATCCCTAAAATGCTCTCCCTTCTAAGCTTAGTTATAACAAGCCTGCAACACACTTGCATTCGATATAATTCATAAAGATACAATCGCCCATTATGACAAGAATTCACACAAGGAATAGGCTCGGTTAACACATGATTTAAACCACTTGAAGCATAGTGTTTTATTTACATTACTACACACTAATAATTTACAAAAGGTCGTCTGCTAGCCTGATTTACATTAAATCAGCCCTTTTAGGCCCACTTGGCCTCACTCCTCTACTCTTGACTTTCCTCTCCACATCACTACAACTTTTGGCTACATAATTATACAAAAGGCTTTTGAAACCATAATTTGGTTCAGATCCACTAATCACTCAACAGACCTATTATGTGGAATTTTGCATCTATGGATAAATACAATTTCCCTAGGTGGGTAGCCACACCTAGAACAATAGATTTAAAGTGTTTATCTTTTTTCTATAGAAGATAAATAATACAAGGGACCTACTTGCTATCTTTCGCTTTCCCTTTCTCTCCTTTGTTTGGCTCCCGTCACTCCTTCTCGAACTTAATCTGCTCGACAAGTACCTGCAATCATAAACAGAGGATGAAAATCAATCAAAGCAAGAGATCTATCTACTATAAGCAAATGGAATCGAAAGCATTTACACATATAATCAGCATACCAAAGAACAAGAATATGGGAAAAGGTGTAAACAACTTTACTAAGGAGAAGGAAGAATTACAACCATGAATTTTGATCCACTCTTCCAACTTGGGTTCCAACCAACATCACATCAAAAGCACAACACTTCAACAGCATACCAATTCTTGCTTACAATCTCAAACCCCACACCAACAATATCTCCTTACAATTTCTCAAATTCCAATCCCTGATCACTTAAATGAGTGCTCAATTTATAGGAAAATGGAGGAGGTTTGGTCATAAATGAGGGTATTGAATGGCCTTCCAAACTTAGATTTAGTTTCCATGGAGGAAGGGATGAGAGGATAGGAGGTTACTTAACTCATTCCCTATCTAATTTCAAGCTCATAGGAGATTATAAGTGTGGGAATCTTCTACAAAGCTCCAGAAGATAAGAATATTCCCATAACTCTATGAGGATTTCGCTCAATCTCACCCAGTGCAGGTCAAAGTGGGCCTAGGTGCCCTGCAATGGACCCTGACATGGGCTTACTTGCATTGAAGCACACTTAGCCCTGTCCAAGGTTGCGCTGGTCCCTCAAGGAGGCATTTCTAGAGGGATTCAGTCCAAGAAACTCTCAGGGAAGGAGGCATTCAAAGTGATGACTTGTCTAGGGCATGTAGCAATTTAATTAGGGTTTGATGAGCCCTAAAAGTACTGATCTGAATGATGGGAGTGATGTGCCCAACTGGATCTATAACAGTTGCCCCTAAAGCATGAAGTTGAAAATGTTAATGTCGAGTGATATGCATTACGATGTGATGAGGAGGTTCCGAAGTGGATGGTGACCTGCATCAATTACAATACATAATATCATGATATTTTGATTTTTTCTCACGAATTGTTGAGGGAAGGCATACCCATGCTCAGCATATAAAATTTCATTACAAGTACATAGATAGTCATCTACATATATATACCCATGATAGGATGACCATCAGTGTAAAGCCGTCATACGGATGATTTGTTACTTTCCTAAAATCGCAGCCCGGATGGATGAAACTAGATCCGGGGTCTTTTATCTCGTTCAATTGTTCGCTCAAGTACGAGTCTAACCATGTGAATATGTGATCTGAAGTCGAACATGGGAAGACATCTTTTGATTACCAGCCAATGATGTAAGTCATTAATAGATGCGAGAGAAATAATTGATAATGATAATGATCCTCAAGGTACTTCAATACATTCTGCATGGTGTGAATAGATGTTTTGATGTCGAACACCATACAAATTATTTCAATCAAAATCCAATGATGTCAACATGTCACCAGAAGTGAGAAACTTGCCATCGATGTATGCAAGCCCCAAGGTACTGAAAGGGTGTTTCTGATTCAACTTCTTGGATAATGTGCTGACGTCGACAAGAAGCGACTCATCATAGGAGGGTCTTGATGTATCCCACATCAACAACACGAAATGAGTGTAATGATTTTTGGAGACGGAATATGACTAATGACACAAGGTTCGGGAATGGTGGTCATGAAAATGAAGGTTTATGAGTATTGCAAAGGATGAATTTTAACTAAGTGACTTCTCTTGAACATGTCGGCGACACTGAATGAATTGGCAGCATTGACCCAAAACCAAAATAATGGATGGTATGATAGACCAAGGTATGATGACCATCAAGTAGATAACCCAACCCAAATAGTCACAGTGATGAAGTGAAAGTGTGAAGTTCAAGAGCAACCTGTTGTCGTTAAGTGGTTTACCCCTTTTCCCATTTTACCTAGTCATTGCTTAGCAGTACCTCTTTATTCTTATTAAGCTTGAGGAGGATAACATATGCTTGTTGTATAATTCCACCCTTGGGTGGATCCATCATTATGTGATGTTTTAATGAGTCTAGAGAAGGTGAAAATTGGTCTTGTCATGATGGACAAGTTTGTTGCTATTTGATGTTTTAACGAGTTTAATGACAATGATAACTTAGTCCTTTTCATGTTTAGAGAGTTTGAAAAGGGACAAAAAGAAAACTCCACAAGTTGTTTTTCGTAAATTTTCCTCTCAAATCCAAAAAAGCATAAAACAATACAAGAGAGAACCTATTGACCATGTTCGATCAATGTATTCCTTTTTCATAAATAATCTATCTCAGTCCAGAAAAGGGTTAAACTTATACTAAGTAGATGTTGTTTCCAATCCATTAACGAGTTGGAAAGGACAACTGCTCAGTAATCTTTTCATATTTTGAGAGTCTAAAAAGAGCTTAAAGAGAACTCCAAGTGGGTTCCTTTTTCGATGTTTAACAGATCTCGAAAAAGAGATAAAAATATGCTTTGCGGTCAAGGTACAATTCACTATCGTGCACATCAAATTCTATAAGTCAGTTGTAAAATTGTTCAAAGCAACACTAAATGGATTAAACATACATGTTTCATCGGTAAAAATAGGTAAATACTAAAGTTTACTCATTAAATGGTCATGAAATAAACATAAACAAGAATTTACCATTTTATTTTCACCATTTGATATTTACCATTCAGTTTGTGCTCTGACCTTGTTTTTTACCTCAATTTTCAGTAGTTGATTGCAAGAGATTCTATGGATCATTTCTTGTGCCATCTGGACCAGGTAGGAGATCTACCCCTCCTCTTTATTTTCATTTCATTCTTTTATAGTTTCATGCAAGTTTTTAGAGTTTTTTTGGCCCCTGGGGTTAGAAAATTTCGCTCTGGGATCAGCGCAACCTTCCATGTCAAAAATTGTGCTAGGGAGCACCCAAATAGAAGGGTAGCTACATTGCAGCACACTTTCTCCTTGCCTGGGCTGCGCTGGATGAGTTTCACAAACTTGTTTCACCTATTTGGCCCAAAATGTCTCCAGTTTTTTGCATGAAAAGGATCCTAACTAAGCTTATGGTTTTATTTCAGGCTTTCATCGGATCAGAATGTCTATTACTTGGCAAGAAAGAAAGCATGAATAACAAGACATGGTTGCCCTAAATAATTCAGGTACTGTTGAGGCCCTCAAAAACTGTGGGTTGCTCAAATATTTTAGGTTGTCTGGGATGAGGCAACAATCAAAACTATTGCAATTCCTAGTTCATGCATGGGATCCAACGGATCAAGCTTTTCACATAAGGGACAAATTAGTCCCAATTATGATTGATGATGTTTACTTTCTTACAAGATTGTGGAGACGTGGTACCCCCATTTCTCTTTCAAGTTCTTCCCGCGGGGGTGAATTAGTGAGGAACTATGTTCGACAATTCTGTCAGCCAGGTACGCAGCCTAGCAAGGACAAAAAGATAATCATCAAATATATTCGTGATTTTCCTTTGAGAGAAATCCTATTCACTATCGCAAAGTTGGTAGGCAATGTGGCACTTCATCTGGCAAACAAATCATACATGCAATATGCACTTGAATGTCTTGAGCCAACATTATCCAACAGGTATGAGGCCATACTTTCTTTATTGAAAGAGCAGTTGACAAAAGTAAATAGTGGTAAGATGAAGAATTTTAGCTATGGATCACTCTTAATCGCTTTTAGCTTAGAGAGAATTCCATTGATGCAACCTCAACATGTAACATTGGGTGTAGCTGGTCCTAGAGATCCACAGATGCAGAGGTGGGTTGAATTGATGGCTAGACATGCTGGTCAGTCATCGATTACTTTTTCTACTGCATTCTTTAGTTGGCTCGATCGACAACACATTGTCATCGAGGAGCATCCATATGCATGGATGGATTTTTTTTGAGATCCAGAGTTGAGTTTACCAGTCGGTGCTCAGTGGGGTGCTATATGTAAATTGTTTTTGACCAAATATTTTTGTTTTTTAAGTTTCTACATGTTTTTGTGTTTTTTATGTTTCTGTTAGCACCCAAGTTGTTCCCTTTGACTCCCAAGGGAATACGGCCGGGGTAACCACTAACCAATCTTTGGATTACAGCTTCTAGCCCAACTGTAATCAGAGAGGGCTCTCTCTTTAAGGTTTGTCTCTGTTCTGTGGAGATTTTAGGCTAGTTATGAAGTAAGGGTTTTGGTTTATGTTTGGTTGGAAGGATGTCTTTCTGTGTCTGAAGTGGAAATATGCAGATAGTGTTAGTCCATTGGGCAATGGAGTTTGTGGCTACTGGTTGTTGAAGTCTTGAGTTTGAGCAGCTAGAATTATAGGGCCATTTAGATACTTCATAAAACAAACTTGAAATTATGATGGTGAAATGAAAACAACCAGTGAAAAGCAATTAAGAATTTTTCACTAAGCTGGGGTGTGAGAAAGAGATATATTCCTCAGGAGCAAAACTTGAATTCCTGAAACAATGATCACTGTGAAAGATATAGCGTGAAAGGGTAGCAATTAAATTACACCTTTATTACTATAACTGAAGAAAACACTTATAATAGCTTAGATTCAGTTCAGGGTAATCTGTGGTTAAATCCTAGAACTATTCTTTTTCCTTGCCATTAACTGTAAAGCATAGAAGCATGTAAGAGATATGAATGATAGCAAAAACACATAAACAAAGAGTTGTAAAGAAAAACTTATTGTGCCATGAAATACGCGGGAATCCTGTAACTTTCAGCTAAACACCACAATGCATCAAAACAACACAGAGCTTTGGAAATTCCACCGCCTTTGTATTACTTCTCTGAGAATTTACAGTAAAAGAACTATAGAAAAGATATCAATAATATCCAACATCCAACCCCTGCAAACTCATGCGAAGGGGAATATATAGAAGTGTTTCATACAAAATATCTCAGGCATTGAGTCATCTGAGAAAATAAAATATCTTCATTAACTCGTACAGAAATAGTAGATAAGAAGTTATTGCAGCTTTTAATACAACATAAATGCTCTTTAATTCTGGCAGAAGATTTCGACCTTTGAAGCTCACTGAGTCGGTTGAACGCTTTGTTATAACTGTTGAATGACGTGTCTATGCAGCTCTGTCCTCCTGTAGCTTTTCGGCCCTGTCATCTGTGGTTGTTAGTGCTGTTGTGGTGGCCGAATGGTTTTGCTGAGTTGGCTCAGCCTCTCTCTTCATACGTGCTGACATATCAAAATCTTCCTGTGCATGACAATTTATATATTTCAAAAGGAAAAACATAATTACTGGCTTTGGTTTAGCAGTAATTGTATCAAACTGTTCCAGACTTCCTGTGTGGGAAATTGATGCCTCAAAATTGACTCTATGGTCTCATCTGCCTCTGTATACTTCTAAAAATTGGGAGGCTCATCAAACAAGTGATTAATTTCATTCATAATAAAGAATAAGCTCTCCACCCCATTGAAAAGGGTATGTCCTGATGTTGACCCTGTTTCTGCTGATGTGCTGGCCTTTTCTGCAATCTAACTTGTAGCAAAAGTGTTGACCCTCTTAGCATAATTTTCATGGGAAAGTAATCTCTGTGAGGTGCCCATCAAGCTAGGAAGACCTCTGTTCTGCAATGCTATGAACTTGTCCTGGAATTTATTAATGTCTGCCTGCATATCCTGGCTTCTTCTCTCTAAGGTATGTACTAGGTTTCTTAGTGTCAGGACCCTTTTGACCATTGAAATGGTCTCAGTCCTGTTGGCAATTCCCATTTTAATTAGCTGAGAGCTTGTCCTGTAGTTAAGCACATTTATCATTCTGGTGGCAGCCTCAGGCATACTGCCTAGAGATGCCCTTGTTCTTTGGATTTCCCTATGTGCTTTTCCAATGAGCCCCATTTACTCATGAATGGCCTCAATGTATTCCCACTGGTCTGTGATGGATTGGCCAATATTGGCCCATAGGATTCTCTTGAGCTCAGTTGTTACTTTGTCAAGTGTGAGCTCTTTTTCTAGCTCATTTATCCTCCTTTTGAGAGTCTTTACCTCTTTTTCTCTCTCAGCTACATTTTGCTTGGATTTATCATATTTTTCATTGAGCTTATCCAAAGTATCTTTGGCTTGACACAGCTCTGTCATTTGGGCCTCCAAGACTTGAATTTCATTCCTGAGCTTCTACATGTCAAGGCTTTCAGCCTGCTCTGTTGTCGGGGCTGAGGTAGAAAGTGTTGCTTGCTCTGTCTGCTGAATGGGAGGGGTAGTGGTTTGAGGGGCTTCTTCCAGATTGACTATTCCTGGAGGAGGCTGTGAAGTTTGTCCTGCCTCTTTTTGCTGCAATGCTGCCTGAAGTGCAACCTCTGATTCTTCCAACTTTCCCTATGTTTGGATGAGTTGTTTGTATAGTGTTACCAGCATAGCTGCTACATCCTTGTCCTGTCTCAGCTGGGTAACTTCTTTAGTTTGGGGATGAAGAGTTGCTGGGATCTTGATCATTTTCCTTAATGTTGTCATATCAGCATCCCTCAGTTTCAACAGCTCCTGCCCTGCTTTGACATCCTTAGGACCATGCCCAAGCTCTATTATGATGTCCTCCAACGCTTTGATCCTATTGTCCTTTGCTTGAGAGGATGCCCTTTCCAACTCAAGTTGTGCAGTTGTATTATTTAGGCTATTTTCTAGCCTGTAGTTTACTAATGTTTTGTTTGCCAAGGAGGCATACACCATCTCACCCGTTTGTTTGTGTAATTCCATTTGATCCATCGGGTGGATGTCCTTGGCAAGGACCTCAAGGTTGGTCCTGATGTAATCTGCAGTTGACTGTGGTTGTTGCACGGCTGGCGTGAAATGGCTCATGATCATTTTTCCCTCCTGGACATCATAAGCAGACATGAGTCTTTGCTGGTTGGTGGGAGCCATTTTTAGCAAATGATTATATAATTGTAGCCTTATGGGTTCATTTCTCTTCTTGATGTCCTTGAACTGCTGCTTGATGCTTTGTTCACCTGCTCTTTGTTGGCTTGAGGAGCTAACTTCTCCTCCTGCTGCCCTCTCTTGTTCCTGCTGGAAGGAACTTGCTGAGGCCTCCATGCTAGGCAGGCCCATACCTGAAGATTTCCCTATTGGCATTTCTTCTTCTGAAAATGGGTTTAGTGTTTGCCTCTTTTCCCCCTGAGTTGTTGATGTAGTGAGGGGAGTCTCTCTGTCCCTTTTCCTGCTTATGTCCCCTATTTGTGGCGTCTGGAGGACTGAAGCTTCAACTCTTGTTTCTTCTCTAGGAGGCACCATTTGTGCTGGCTGCTGTTCAGTGACCAGTGGGGCCTCTGCTGTTTGCTCTTTTTGCCCTGGCTACCCCTTTTCTTGCTGATGTACCTGTTTTTGTTGTTGTACCTGTTCTTGCTGTACCTTTTTTTGTTGTAGGGGCTGCTCTTGCTGCATCTCTTTTTCCTTGCCTTTGCTGGAGGCTTGATTTGTAGTTTTGACTGCCTCCTGATGTGTTGTGGAGGATGAGGCAGCTGCTCCTACTTGAGGGCTTGTAAGAGAGAATACCTGTGCAGGAAGTTCCAAGTCAACCATTTTAAGGAGATTTCTTCTTGCTCTTTCATTTAGTTCTTCTTTTGTAACAGGTTCCTCTAGTGTGCCTCTCTTCCATTTTGATTGATTTGCATATTTTTCTATGTGAGGCAACCTTACATGGTCATAACTGGACAGCCTATATTTGACCTTTCTTAAGGTTATGAAATGATTGGGGTCATAAGGTTTCCAGAGGAAACTGGTCTTTAGGCCAAGGCTTTCTAGCATTCTGGCAGCCTCTCGCCAGCCTTCCTCCCTTTTGTTCAAAACAAAGTGGCCCAATTGGTTTTTCACTTTCAGCTGTGCTTTCTTGCCTTTGCCTGAGAAGTTGTTTACATCAGCGTTCCCAAATTGCCTGAAGTATTCAAGGGCAAACAATCTCATGGGCACATACTTGGGCAGCCTGTATGGGGGTAACTCACAACCATATATTTTGATAATGGTGTAGTTTTGGTAAAAATACCAATCCCCAATGCTGTATACCTTGGACAGTTGAAGGATCCTCTGCATCTCATCTGTTAGTCTTGGTGGAGGTGAGCTCAGGAATAGAGACATGGCTGGGTGGATGGAAAGGTCTATAAACTCACAGTAAGTGTATGGAGAATAAGCTCTGCAGTGAAAAGCTGAGGCCCAATACACCACTGACCTTGGATTTCCTTGTGCATCCACCCTGTTCACACCAAAAGGGAATTTCTCATGTTGATAGTATAATATTAGGTGGTAGATGTAGGAGGAGTATCTGAACACCTTTTCCCTTG